>PPHD01000791.1:0-37269 GCA_002909625.1 Bambusicola thoracicus
GAATGCATCTCCTTTTGTTAACTATCATATCAGATTGAGTCACTTAACATCCCTTTCATTTTCCATTAATAAACATATTCTTTGGCTAATTTACCCGTGTATGAGCAAAATAAAATTCAACTGAATCCAAGACTGCTGAGTAAACAGTTTAACTTCATTTCTTCCTAGCAATGGAAAGCTTGATGTTGAAATAATACCTTCTCTGAATCCTAAACATTACATTCCATTCCTGTGGTCCATGGAGAACAGCTGACAAAACCAGAAAACTATTCCGATGTATGTTTATAAACTTCTGAATTCTTTCTAAAAACTCTTCTTCCCCTCTCACAAGCAAGTCTTGAATGTCTGCCAGTATAAATGCAACACCTGTTGAACAGAGTGATATGAATTTGTGTCAGCAATGTGATTAAACCTTCTCACTACAAATACCGTAATCAGGAAGCAATTCTTATTCAAGCATTATCTTAAAAGAGTAGAACAAAAAAAAAAGTGTGAATGAATTCAGGCATGCTAACAGTTTAATGCAATCATGACGTTTGGCCAGTAATTACTAGTAATTTTAAGATAAAACTACAAATAACTCAGATGTTATTTTCTACCATAATACTAAAAAGAAAGTGTTCAATTCACTTAAAAGTATAGACATCTGAATGCAAGCACATGTTTCAGGAATAAGAATCTGCTGTATGGAATGAACTTAGAATAAATGCAGACTGATTGAAGACTTCAGCAATTCTGATTTAGAAATAAGATAAGCAAATACACCTGCAACATCTTCAGATTGAACTAAAATGCCTACCAAGAAAAATTAAATTATAATCCCATCGACAAAGTTAAGTTTGAAGTTAAGGTATAAGCATAGGAGGTTTAACAGCAGAGGACGCAAAAGACTGGGCCAATCAACGCCTTGGTAGTCCTTACAGTTCAGGAAAGCTTCAGGTTAAGGATCTCATCTGACTGTCTAAAGCATCTAAAGCTCTGGAAAGGATGGATAGATGTTTCATGTTTGAAGTTTCAGTAATTTCCTAATCAAAACAACTCCAAGAATCCTTTTCTCATCTCCCTTTTTACCACTAGGTCTGCAAATTCAACTTGGACAATTAAAGCCAAGGCGCTTTCTTGTATTTACAGCCACAAATACTAAATATCTCGATGGCCATCGTATGTCTCATTTGTAAGAAGAGTTTGCTGATTATCATCAAATACTACGTAGAGACCATTGGCAACATTTAATCCATGAAATTCTCTGTTGCAGCCTCTGATCTTTATGGAATCACTTCTCCTTCCACTACTGTATGACACTCCAACATGGCAGCTTTTTTTCAGTTCAGCACAGCTTACAACAGCCCGATTCTGTGCCTCATTAGAGCTTAGGAACTTAGAAACAAAGTACTGTACCAGAAAGAGAAAAAATCACGGAACCAATTTCCACTGATTCTGAATATCGCACTCGATGTTGTTGCCTCTGTAGAATTGTGGAGATTTCATGATTCTAAATAAACGTTAACAGGTTATTTGCAGCCAACAAATTAGATGAAATATTCTACAAACATTGAATAGTTATAGGAGAACTTTAGTATCATTGCTTAAGAATTTATATCTTACTTGCAAAAAAGAAAATAAAATGTTAATTCAAAATGTTCAGGTAATTACATTTCAGAATATTTGTACTGAAAGATGTTGAATCACTGAATTGTAATTTATATGCACACATTCAGTATGCCACAGGAAACCATTCCATAAAAGAGCTCAAACATTTTACAGTCTGATTTTGTAATAAATGCTAAAATAGGATTTGTGGAAGTGAGGAGCGTACAATAGTGTATTTCTAAGGCTCCAGTTAATTAGACTGCATTATTCTCATTGATGTCAGCATTTCATTTGGAAGATGTTTCAGAAGATTTGTATAGGAAGTGATTTTCATTAAAGGTTTTTGACAAAACACAATCCAGTCAGGAAAACCAGAACACTGCACTATGCAGTGTAATCATTTGAGGAATTGAGGGGGTTTGGATATATTTTTCAGCCTGCAAAAAGCACTTCTGCAGTATGCTTTATGCTCTGCAAAAGCTGCTCAAACCCACACATTTTGAAGATTGAACCACCGACTCCTTTTCAGCTAATAAAATGTTTTTTAGACGACCCATTTAAAATGTAGGCAACCTGCCATGAAGAGAGTTTTAATGATTTAGTGGAAGATAGAAAATAAAGCCAGGATGGTGAATGAACCCTGAAGGAGGCAGTAACCAGGAAATTCATGCTTTGCATTTGTATGGAATGGGAATGCCCAGTGACAGCTGTTTATCAGATGTAACTACACTTATGGAAAATTTCTCTGCTTCAGAGCCAGTGCTGAAAGGGAATTATTTAGTACACAAATGTGAAACAGCTTTAAGAAAAGGAAAGCTACATGGGTAGAAAAGGAAGGTCATGATGCAGAACTAGCCAAAACTGATACAAAACAATGTCTTCATTAAAAGATCTTCGACTTGCACTTAATCTATTTCTGTATCTTTGCTCCCTTGGAGTCCATACTAATGCTTACAAGTAAGAGCCAGTTATGCTGGTGTAGCTGATGTGGTCACTACCCTCAGATACCTCTCACTGTTACAGATAATGTTGCTCTTGAAACAGTTCTCAAACTGGAACAGTTTACAGGCTGTCATCCTGCAGTAAACAGGCTTTAAACTGATGATTCAAGAATTACTTCAATACCATTCATCTATTTGTACAGCAAAGATGGAGCAATGACCTTGTTAGCCAGGCTCATACAAACTATCCATAATAGTGAGCCAAAGCCCTCAGCCTCTAAATTCTCTCAAGCTGGCATGAAATCAGCCTCAGCTGCAGGAACTAATTATCAGCTCTTTGACAGCCCCCTTTACTGGGGAATTGAAATTAACAGATATAAATATAAATCACTATCTCTAAGGCTATTTTAAGCTGAACTGCATATCTACTGAGTAATAATTTATCCCAACATTGACACAGTAAAGTAGAAAATAAAGCATTCAGGAAGAAGTTCAGAAAATTAAAGACATCCCTGATAGAATTATTTATAGTAGTCTCTGAAAGCAGCATCGATACAGTGCAAAAACAATGAGTCAGGAGGACAAGCCTCAAGCAGTGCAACTTGGAATAGCAAATGGCAAGAGTGCTAAATATGTGCAGAAGTAGCTAGGGGAAAAAAAAAGACAACCATGAATGCTATGGTAGAAACAACTTCAGATAATGTCACTGCTTTATCCTTAAAGTATCTTTGCTGACACTGCATACAGTGTTTGCATATACAGAACAAAACATTGCTTCCAGTGTTTCTTAGGTGGCCAGTGCTCTTGGAAAACAGCATCGTACCTGTAGACCTGTACTCATAATAACTGTTGTTGACCATTTTGACTGCTCCTGCCTGCTGTTATCTGCCATCTTCAAGGTTTTAATGGCCCTCTGAGGAAACGTCAGCTGCAATCCTGTAGCAGAAATTCTGTCTCGGCCTGAAGCAGTGATTGAGCACCTGCTGGGAAGGTGGGGCCAACCCAGAGGAGCTCAGCTGTATGCAGTGCCCCTGAGTGACCTGAAGGGATGGAGCTGGGATCCACCCCTTCCCAGACCTCATTTAAGGGCTGGCAGTGGAGGTGAGGGTATCTCTTGCTGGTGGTCCCTGCCCACCTGAGGCCTTCCAAAGGTAAGTAGGCTTCCCCCAATTCCCCCTTTGTTTCTTTGTCTACAGCTGCTGCTGCATTTGAGCATATTCCTCTCTTGCTGCAGCCTGGGACTTTGCCACCCTATTACAGCTGTGCTTTCCTTTCCATTGCACTGTAGCATTATGAATCTCCTAAACAGCTTAGGAGAAAACACAAAGCGAACAAAAATAGGCTATGACAATAACAAAATAAACAAAAAGTTAACAGAGGAAAAAAAGTGGTAATTTGTTGGTTGAGGCGCTAGAGCACCTAAGGCACTGATACCCATCGGTCTGATTGGAGCCTGAGGCAGAATCCAGCTCTCCCAGATGCTTGTAGGCACCTACTGCTGACCTTTTTATGTAATGTGGCAATTAGATATCTACATGGGTCTTTAAATAAACTTGTATCTGAGGGCATAATGGGGACAGAAGTCCAGAACGAATAAACAACTTCAAAAAAGCATTCCTAGGGAGCTTCAGTGCCTGAGGCCCCCTGCCGCATGCTGCCAGGGTGCAGCTACACACACACACACACAAGGCATGCGGCCTGCTGAGCAGGGAGCCGCTATGAGCAAAGCCTCGTGCTGCTTCGTTCCCGTTCCCAGAGCCTCTGCACGTTTGGCAAACCTGGTATCGAGCACGGGTGCAAACCCCGAGGCCCCGTAGGGTCGTGAGTAGTTGGGGCACAGGGAGTGTCGGTGCGGCCGAGCAGGACTCGGGCGAGGAGGGGCTCGCGCTTCCCGCCTTCGGGGGGACTGCTCTCGTTCCCGCCCTCGGGAGAGGGGGACGGAGCCTGGAGCTGCTGCCCGGGGATTCACTTCCTCGCGGCCCTCAGGAGGCGCTGCAGCTCCTTGCAGGTGACGCCTGGCTGCCGAGCCGGCCTTCCCTCGCGGGCTCTCTAAAGTAAGGAGAAGGTACGGTCTCCCAGCCACACGTGCCCAGAGCTCAGACGTGTCGGGAGCGGCCCGGTCGCTCCTCCGGTAGCTCCAGGGCCGGCCGAGAGCCCTCTGCCTCGTGCGATACTTTTAGATCGTATCGAGGACAGGAGAGATGAAGCGTGCTAAGATCGTGGGCAGGATGACGGGTGCTGGGAGCGGTGCTGGCAGGGCCTTATTTTCATTGTCATAGGGCAGATCTGAAGGCGGTGTCTGTAATGTTAATGCTGTGTCTGTTTCTGGGGAAGAATGTTCCAAATTATTTTCTTCGGTAGTCTAAACTCAGGGTAGTACAGAAATGTAAAAGCAAGAGCAGCACTGCTTCCCCGGGTAGGAGTTTGAATGTTGGTGTTGCTGTTTCCGTCATATAGGTGGGAGAGGTGCTGCTTTTGCACACCGAGGGATGAGTGCTGTCATCAGAAGGAGTAAGAAAATGAGCCTTGGTTTCCAGCTGTGTTCTTCAGTCAGCGTGTGAGCTCATGGCTGTGTCTCAAAACCAGGACTTGTAATGGGAATCAGTGATACCAATAAAACCTCTCTTCCTACAGCTCCATAGAACACTTAGTAACGTATCTCTGTCAAACAGCAAGCTGTCTGGTGTGCTGAGGGCTGAGTTAGGTGTCACGGTGATTGAGAAATGACTTTCTCATTTCAGGTGAATAAGAAGTGGATTCATGCTGCTGCTCACCTGCACCTACAGTCAGTTACCCCCGCTGCAGAGCTGTGGGAACGTCGTGCTGCTTTAGATAGTAAGTCATGTTTCTAATTCCTAATTCTTACGTTTCTATGAAGCGTAAATGTGCAAGTCAGCACACTAAAGGAAAATAACCAATGCGTGGGGTGTCCGGGCTGCAGTGTTTCTCTGTGTGGCTGTGACAGGGCCAATGAACTGTGAAGCCATTTCCTGTGACACAGTGGATCCTTTTCAGACTGCCCTGTGTGCAAAAATCAGTGCGTTGGGAACATCGGGAATTCTCTACGGGCTCGGTTATAATAGGGCAGTTTTGTGATGTCAGCTGGATCAAACCTCATCTGCTGATATGGAGTTTGAATTCATGCGCACAGGGGATGAGTTTGTATTTCATTGTATTGGAGAAATTCCTGGGGCACAGAGCAGGAGCTGTTGTTGAAGTGGTTGTACTTGATTTATGGCACAGCAGTGCCTTTGAATTAAATTTGTCTAATGCGTACATGTATTAAGTGAATTACATCCATGCTGACAGAAAAGAATAGGATGGAATAAAATGACAATTCATAGTGAAAATATATTTAACATGTGAGTAGATTTATTTCATTCTTTGTATTACTGCTAGAAATATGTGCTACATAATCAATAAACGGCTACAGTTCTTCAGAACTCTATGAAGAAGTCTGAAGTACTGGCTTTAGGCTCCGGGGATAGTAGCAGATGTCTTTTTTCTTTTAGCCACTTATTACACATGAAAGTGCACTCTTCCCTCCCACAGCTCACAACACACCCTTGAGAGGCCTCAAAGTATGGTAGATGAATTCAGAATAATGAGAAAATACCCTCAACTTAGTGGAAATTGCTTCCTGTTGGTATTTTGACTGCAGCTGTTATTTTTAAATATGTATAAGTTCTGTGTATTTCTGCCTGTCACTACATTTGACAAGGCTGTGCAGTTGAAATAGAAATGAGACTGTGAATGTTCAGAACAGACCCATGCCTGCCCAGCAGTTGTCAGGCCTAAGTCTTAGGCAATGGGATGCTGGGATCTGGGCAGGGAACAGTTCTGGTAAGGTGTGTCTTGCAGTGCCATGTGACCCTCAGTCTGTGTGACCTGGTTTTCTTTCTTGGAGCCCAACATCTGGCTGAGACTTATCTTGTAGGAAATACTGTGTTTTTACACATAGCAAAATCGCATAGTTCTGAGGAATGTTGTTCTTTTACCAGTAGGATTACTTTTTACCACTAGGATAACTGTAATTAGCATAAAGATTTTTACAGTAACTATAAAAAAAACAAACAAACAAACATTTTCAACAGTCATTCCCAGTCCCCAGAGGTGCATCCATGTTTATATGTGGACTGACTAGGTTTAGTTGGAATGTGAATTTTGCATAGCGTTGAAATACAAATGCAGATGGTTCCTACATCTAAGTGGGAGGCCATCTGAATAGAGCTAGGTCTGAAAGATTCTTCAGAGCATTCTCCTCCCCCCCACCCTCGTGTTATTCCTTCCACAAAGTGCTTTTGAGGGGTTCTCTCTTGCCTGATATTAAGAGCTATAATCTGCCTTGCTATCATACCTATGCTAATTCAGTGCTCAGTGTGAGTAGCTGATGTTACGAAGGGCCTTTTGTTTCTCTACAGCTTTGCACTCTTAATGTTGAGGGTTTGAACGGTGCATTGAGGGATATGGTTTGAATTCTAATAATGAATCAAATAGCAAGCAAAATAGTTCTAAATGAAAAGATTTTCCTACTTGGGGGGTGGGGGGGGACTAGATGATCTCTAGAGGTCCCTTTCAACCCCTACAATTCTGTGATTGTTATTTTTTTTTTATTATTATTTTTAATGCTGCAGAACAGGAGTTGGTCTCACTTCATCACTTACAGTTATTGCTGGTATGATGCTCTCTGATGTTCTGCTAGCCCTAGCTTTAACTCTCAAGAGCTTTCCTTTTCCACACGTCTGCTTGGTGCGTTTCACATACAGGTGAAGCTGCAGCAGAGAGGAAGAACAGGGTTCTGTCTGGCAGCGTATCAAATAACCCTTAGGTGCACAGCAGAGAACCCCTCTTAGGCAGCAACAGAAGGATTTGGGGATTAGAACTCATTTATGACAGGGCAACACTTCTCACGAAATTAATGTTTCTCTGCACATTCCTGGGTCATGTTCTGTATCAGCACCTTTTGATATCGGATTTTGTCGGGCAGTCACAAAACTACTTATCTTCTTCCATGAGTATTAAAGAGAACACTTTTTTTTTTTATCTTCATACTCATCACCTGTTTTGTTCTCTTCTGATATGATCCAAGAGAAAGTAGTTTTTTTTTTTTTCCCTACTGAAGGGGAGAAAGATGGATCCAAAGGTCCACTGAATGGATAAAAAAAGTAACATTTTTTTCTCAGTTTACAAAGCTAGAAATGAATATTGGCAGCAGCCCACACATTCAATGAAGTACAATGACTCAGCATTTAAGTTACACATAGGATTTATTATTTCCATCTGTCATATACAAATCAATTAAGAATCTCCAATATGTAGCATGGGTAAGAAAGCTTGTGGTACTACACAACCCTACAGTGATTCTGGAAACAGAAGAGTGGGCTCACAAGGAATCACTTGGAAATATGGTTACTTGGGCCCCAGCTACAGTCCTAATTGATGTTTGGAAAGCAAGCAAGTTGAAAACATGCAAGCATTCAGTTTGAGAACTTAACATGCCCCTTACTCTCCCGAAGATGTAATGGTTAAAGTATAAAGAGGATTTTAATGCCATGGACTACAGGTAGTGACTCAAAACTTTTTTCTAACTGCATCCTATTACTCATATATAAGATTAATCTAAGTTACTGGAGTATGATACTCCAAAAAACAGGGATTTTAATTTCTTGCTCTACCACAGAAATATAGGCAGGGATTTTGTTACAGGTAGAAAATTTCACTTAGTGGTGGGTCTTATGTTCATGGGTGTGAAAACTACTTCATTCTATGGAGGTAACAGAGTTTTGATGCTACCTACACTGAATCTGGTTTGTTCAGTTACGTTAATCTTCAGCACGTTGCTATGATTCTATGGAGATACAGGATGCCATGCCATGTTCAAAGGGGATTATTGCAAAAAATAAGTGAAGAACTGATCTCACTAAGCACAAGTTTGAGATAATCACACATCTGTTTGATTAGAGTAAACCCAGGGTACCAGAGGACTAAGTAAAGATTGCAGGTATGAGGATGTGAACTTCAGTCATTTGTTGCACTCTTATTCAGCTCAGTTTCAAGTTGATATAGAAGCCAAACTTTTATTCTGGTTGTTTTTCTTTCTGTTCAGATACTTTAAAATATCCTGATTCAGATACTGATACAGATCTGATACTGCTCATGCTAACTTCAGTGGGAGCTGAGAAAATGTCGATCTCCCATTTACTTGTGTGCATAAATATAAGATCTGATGAACTCCCTGAGTAATTGGCTCAGCCCCTGGGTTTGTACATGTGAGTCTGTTCAGATTGACCCGAGTATTCACTTGCTCCTCTCTGCTTAAGTCATCTTCTGTTAACATAGAAAAACTATTTTGACTGTTGATGTCCTTGCTGACTGTATGCAGTTTCTGAGGTTTTGGTCCTCCTGCCCCAAGTACTGAAGCTTCAGTTCTTGAAGATCTGATCACTATTTGTATTTTACAGTGCAATAGATCTTCTGTTGCACATAATGCAAAATGCTATATTTCAGAACTTTGATTTCTCTAACTGAATGGTCTTCTGAGCTGGGAACTCCAGCAATAAATCAAGGAGATTAAGGAAGGAACTTAATGGCTTTCCATTATTAATTATCTCATACTTTAACTGCCTCCAGATGGCTGATCAGGATTAGAGCTTCATTAAGTTGAGTAACACATAATAACATGAATATGCACGTTGCCTGCCCCCAGTGCCAGTTCCATTACCCTTTCTGAGAAGTGAACATTAACCTGAAAGCCAGTCTGCAAATGTTTAAGTGCATTCACTTGCATTTGCAGAACTATAGTCTAATTGACTGTACAGGGCAGATGATTACACAGCAAGTATAAAGGGAAGGTCAAATGCAAGAATAAACAGGTGTGCATGTATGCCCTGTACAGCTTATTCACTTAATAGTTATCAAAGGTTTAAAAAAAAAAAAAAAAACAAGGTTTTTTTTTTTTAATTGAGAGCCACTTTGAATGTAAATAATCTTCCTCTGTTGCGGGTTTTGTTTTCTTTAACATATGTAGTAGTTGCTGATAGGAAGCTTCATTTTAAGTGACTGGATTGGAGCTGTGACTCTTCCAAAACTGAACACAGTAACGTTTATTTTTCAAAAGCAGTCTCTGTAGCTTGTGTTCAAAAGATATGGGTGGGAACCACTATGAATTTGCTACAGGAGATTAAATCTTCTATCTATATTGGATTTTTAGATCTAAAAACCCATTACCATGGAGTCATCTGTTCTAACAGGGCTGCTGCTTTTGTCCTCAGTTCCTGCGTAGTCCTGGCAAGAATGTCATCTATCAATGTAGAAATGTTAAATCACTCCAGTCATGAAATATTAATGGAATACATACAATTATGACTCCTAAATTGAAGTCTTTCTAGCTGCAATTTGTCACATCTACAATAGTAAGATATTATAAGTTAGAATAAAAACCAGAAAAGTGTGAAATACATATATTGGAAAAGCAGCATTTCTAGTACATGCATTTAATAAAGCTAAGTCCTGAACCTGCTTCAGCTGAGGTCAACAGGAGTTTTTCCTTTGATGTTAGCAGTAGCAAAACTATGTCTACTCAAATGTCTTGGTTCTGAGCAACAGATGAACAACATAATAGCAATTCTTATTTCCTTCATGCAAGATTTTAGATTTTCTGAAATGAAGTAGACCAAGCATGCTAGCAATTACTTTGCAGATGATGTATTCATAGTTTTAAAATACTCTCCTGCAATCTGTAATTAGGGTGCTTTAATTTTTGTTATATATTTCCTGGAAGACAGACAATGTTAGGGGAACTCAAATTATGGACAGCTTGCGTGTGAGAAAAATGGGAAGTTCCTTGCCCACTAGTTCCTCCCAGTAATAAAACTGAGAGTTCAGTGTTGTTTTGAAGTAGATCTAATACCTTGCAAAGAAAAATGTGAAATACGTTTATTCAACACGTACAGTCAAGTCATATATTACCCAGGATTTAAAAAAATATTGCCAGCAAGCCATATTTCTTGAACTTTGTTCCTAATCTTTTTCAACAATACTCAGATTTTATTATAATGTGCATATTTTGCTCACAGGAAACAGTTACATCAGATAATTGTTTGTTTACTGCATTCTTTTGCTTTACTTTATGAATATAATATCTCATGCCTTTAAAACCCGAAGTAAATACATTAACTGATGTGTTTTGCTAACTGTTATGTATCTCTTCATGTTAAGAGTTTCCCTCCTAATATTCTCTCATACTCTTCCCAGTGGTCATCTGCTGGCCATTCTTTGGAAGGAAGCCAGACTCTCCTTTTGATTGCACCTAGGAGCATTTTCTTATCCCACCTCAACACTGCTATTCCTTCCTCATTTGACTTCTGTTCCCATCTTCAATATTTTCCTTAGCTTCCCTAATTATGTTTTGAGCAAATCCTATGGAAAAACCTCCACTTTCCTCAGTGCTTTCAGTATTCAGCCTTGGCCTTTGCTGTTCTTCTCTACAATATGTGATTTGCTATACAAAAACAACTTTGCTAGCACTGATACGTAAAAATGGGTCAGATCAGCTTTTCCAGTGCCATCTAGACTCCTCCCTTCCAAGCAAGAATGATAATTACACCTACTGATGTCACCTTTTGAAGGTCTAGCCTATTTTAAACTTAGTACATCCATAATGTTAAACACCTCAAAACAGTTAAACAGTTGTTTTTCACTTGGTAGAATGTCATTCAGGATAGGCAAACATCATTGTAAAGTCTAGTTTCTAAGTCCTGTTCTCTGAATTCTTCAGCTTCCTTATTCCCTGTAGGGTACAGACATCTTTATCCACGTGTAACTGAATTTTATGTAAGTTGTCAGCATTACCTTTTGTCTGTACCTTTCTCCTCTTAGGTTTTGACAAAAGCAACTTTACTGCTCTGATTCATTTAAAATACTACTGCCAAGAGAACTCCTTAGCAATAGCTGTGACTATGCTGTCTTTTCATTATCATCACTGATTCCCCTCTGCCATTTCATCAGGTATACATACTCTGTCCTCACTTTCCAGGTCACTGGGAGCTCTTACCATTTACCTGGGGCCTATGATGCTAGTTTTGATTGCTGTTACTAAGTTTTCAAGCATTTGTCCCTCATTATCTGGTCTTCAAGTCTTACCCTCCAATTTTGCCTTCCCCTAATGAATACAGAGGGAAAGAAAAAGTATTCAAGCTGATGGTGCACTGAAACCATTGCTAATCAGATGGGCAAATACTGACTCTGATTTTACTTTTCCATCTATGTTGTTTTTTTAAATCTTTTAACTTGGATTATAACCACTCTGTGGAAGTCCTTGCTTTCGTTCTGTGTTTGTACAGTGTCTAGCCAGTGGGATACTGGTCTGATTAAGAATCACTGGCAGTCTGGTAGTATGAATTAAAAACAATACGGCTTTCTCTTCCTGCTACTTCTACAGAGACTGTGTGGCTGTGGGAAGCAGAATTCTGTTCTTACATATACATCAACTGAGCAAAATTAAGGTGCACTGTCAGAGTTACACAAAAGCTTGCAAAACTGACCTTATTACCAGTGGTTATGGTCAGCACATGTTGTGTGTTTATCTTAAACAGTTTCAATTAAAAAAAAAAATGTTAGTAGCCTTTTACTGCCCTATGGCTCTTATGAAGGCACTTTTCCTCTTGGTGACTAAGAGGAGATAGAATACTTCATCTTCAGGTTTTCAACTGCGTGAAAGACAAGTTACCAGCCCAGGTAATTTCTACCAGGACTTGAAATGAAATGTATACTTTCACAAGTGTCAGACATGCTGTTTTTCAAACATGAGCAGCACTCTCTCAACTCCTCTGAATTGATGTACTATGCCACTAAAAAAAATTAAATAAGTACATTTTCAAGAAAGAAATGATGCCCTTCCTCTAGCACAGACCCTTTGAATCCCTCTATTTAAAGGAAATAACATTAAAAAAATTAGAAACTTGTAAACAAAGCAAACAAGAAGTAATAAAATATGAAATCTGGCAGCAACAGATGAAACAAGCTGTTCACATTTGTAAGCCCAAACAGGAGTCCTATTGAAGCCTCTTCTGTGAACAAAAACATGTTACTAGTATTAAAAGCAGTGTTGGCACACATGACCCTTTGACAGAACCATTCTGAATCTTTATTATTGTAGAATGAAGTCACCATATAGAGAAGGAGGGGAAAAAAAGGGAGTAACTCTACTAAAGGTGCAGTTATCTTTAAGTTCTTGCTCAATGAGCATATTAAGTGGCCAAAAGGAAGATAAAAGCAGAGAGGAAACTAAGATCTTTCTTTCATGTCATCTAATTTTTCTAACAATTCTAGAAAATACATGCTCAAAGTTCATTTTAGAAAAGACATACGGTTAAGACTTGAAAAATGTCTGTACTTGCAATTAAATCTAGATTATAAATTAACATATTTACCTCATTATATCAGAAAGATTGCCTCAGTACCAAGAATTGCTTGTTCTTGACTGATGCAGTATTTCACTGTATGGAAACAACACATCAAAAATAGATTTGGGGAACGGGTTGGAGTTAGTTGCAAATAGTTGATCACCTTAATGATGAGTTTCCAGTTCAAGAATTGTCCATTCCCCTTGAGGGGAAGAACAGTCTTCAGATGAAAAGCTTGCCACTGTAATACTTGCTGAAGAATCATCAAGTGGAGACATTAGTTCAGTCCACCTACTGAATGTGTCAACTTGTGATGTACCCTGAGGATTCGAACCATCTCGTGCCAGAAACAGTGTCTGATTGATTAGACATTGTGCTAAGTTAAGGTCTTCGGGAACAGAGTTTTTGAAACCTATGTTTGAGTCCTGCTCAGATAACAGTTGCCTGAGTAGAGTCCAATCCTGTTCTGCAAACTGCTGATCCTCAAAATCCACGCCGAGAACTGCTGTTTCTGAATCCATCCTCTGTTCAATTGCCTCTCCAACATCCATCTCATATATTGGAGAAAGGGTTTTTGAAGGCCGATGCTCATACATGCAGGTTTGTGCCATTGTGTCATAATCATCTATGTCTCCTGAAATAATTCACAATACTGTACAATGTAAAAATTGCAGATGATCCTCCCCTCAAGGGCTGTGTAGAGCAAAATTTAACTCATTCAGGAAATATAATCCAACCAGGTTATAAAGGGGCTGATGGAAGGTTATACAAAATTGACAAAATTTTAGGTATTTATTTCCTATATAAAAAACAAAGTATGGTTTATAAATTAAGTTAAAGCAGCAATCACCACTGGTAATTAACAATAACCTCCATAATTAAGTTTCTGATACAGAAAATGACAATGTAAATACACATTTAATGCACATGAAATTTCTCATTTACTACATAAATTAAATTTAGACCAGGAGGTGCATGGAGAGAATTAACAGAGAATGATTACTGTATGGTGACTTAAGCTATGTCAGCTTAGAAAAGAATTAAAAACAAAATAGTTTATCCACAGGCTTATTTCTACATTGCACATGCAAGGGCAGCTGCAGGCAAGGGCAAGCAAACTTCAAAAAAAAAAGTACAGCTTTTAATGTCTTCTTTTTATGTAGTCTGGCTGAACATAGATCATCATCATTTTTTCATTACTCTTGAATACACAATAGCTGATAACACTATTGTATATTTTTGATGAGATAAACAGACTGAGTTACTGGTATAAAGAAGACAAAACACAAAACAACTAGACAAGTATTCCATCTAGCCACATGAAACATATTAGAACTTTTCTTTGTATAAGCATCAGTTCTCAGTATAATCTCTATTTTAGGAAATAAGCTTTTACTGGTAAAATTCAGATTGTAGACATCTCAAAAGCTCTAACTCAGAATTCAAACCTGCTCCCACTGATGTATATGGCAAATAGTTATATTCAGTGGGAGAAGGATCCAAATTTATGTAAAATATATAAATAAATAAATTACAACAGTAATGCATATAGCTGTTCAGGTAAACAGTTCAGTGCGCTTTAGTTAAGGTTATTACTGTAGTTATTGCACATCCCATTCAGACATACTATATGTTCTCAAGCAGACAAAACAAATACTAAGTTTCCATCAGATGCTGTCAATGTTAGATTGGATCAAAAATAAGTACAGAAATCTGCATCCAATCTTCCTTTTAGCATTACATTAAAATTTCTTTCAATGTTTCTCATTGAGCAGCACAGTATTTACGGATATTTCAGACAGACAATCATTCTGAACCAAAGTGAAATACTTAAAAAATATTTAGATTAATGTAATTTTAGCCAAAATTACTTCAGTTCAGGATTCAATCCCAGACAAATTGCCAGAGATTTCCCTAGTAATTTGCTTTTGAACGACTGAATGTTTCTATTTCTGTACATTACCTGGAAGTAAATCAGTATTATCGTATTCAGTAGGTGCTGGTTGACTGTCTCTCACTTGGCCTTCCTGAGTCAGTATCTCATTCTTACTGGCTTCTACAGGTTTTGTAGAGTTGCTCTTTTGCACATCAGCACTAGTTTCTCTTTGATGAAGATTCAGATGACATGGTCTTTCTTGAGATTTTGCATCACTGTCTAAGTATTTATTGCACTGTTGAAATTCAGTAGCCACTTCATTCTTCGTGTTTACTTTTTCATTTTCCCCAGGACAAGGATTAGCTGCTGAGTGTACTTCCTCTGCACAGTTTGCTTCAGTCACTGAAGCACCTTCATCCTCCTTCCCTGGGGTTTCAGTACCCTGAAGATGTTGGAGAGAACTTTCACTTTCATCCATTCTGTTGTCTTGATCCTTAGGCTGTTTGCAATCCAAGAATCCATCTTCAATTTCCAATGAGTATCTTGAGTAAAAAGTCTTTCCATGGTGTTCCTGAGAAACACTGTCAAATACGTCTGAAGGAGTAAGAGAATCTATTGAATGCTGATGTGAAGTGTGAGTTTCCACTCTATCATCAGATCCCAATTCTTCACATTCATCTACTGAAAGTAAAACAGATCGTTTGAAACCTTTAGTTTTAGAAAACTCTTGACTTGCAGTAGCATTTTCTGTTGCATCTTCAAAAGCTAAATTATCAATTCCTTGGAACTGCTGAGGAGGAACGTTTGATGAAAGAATGTTTCCTGCAACATTTTCTGGTTCAGATCTGTCATCTTCTGTTTCATCGGCAGAAGAAGAGACTTGGTCTGCTTCCTGAGTAAACTGTGCATTGCCAAAAGTAGAATTCTCCATTTCTCTGGTACTGTTCCTTGCACTTTCTTGATGAGACCAAATTTCAGGTTTTTTTCTTGGTATTTCATCATCACTTGTTGAGTTCACACGGAAGAGATCAGAGCCTTCTTTTTTCATTTTGACTTCTATTCTAAGGCTGCTGTCATAAATTTTTAATTCTTCAGGTGTACTGGTATCACTGCTGCTTCTTCCAAGAAAATCATGGCATAACATGGTGCTGCATTTAGAAATTCCTCTCTCATTGGATCCTTCATCATCTTGAGAGCCTCCAGCATCATAATCTTCTGATCTTGGTTTTATATCATCAGAGGATGTGGTTGCACTGCCAGTATCTGATTCAGGACTCTCTTTTGGATCTAGTGCACCAGTATTCCAGTGGTCCACAAAGGGAATTTCTGCATTTTCATGGTTTTCTGGCATTTCTGTGGGATCAACAGACTCTATGTAATTATGTGAACATTTGTCTCTTATTTGTTCTACGGAATGTTTTGAAACATCATCTAAATCCACTGTAACTGATTCGTATTCAGGCAAGGCTGATGTACCACATGACTCATCAGCTGGACGAAATCCCTCCCTGTGAATCTGAAGAGGTGATGTTACATCCTCTTTATTAGTTATCCCTTTGGAAAAGCGTGGTAAAATATTTTCACCATGGTTAAGACCCGTATCAGTGTTTAATGGATCACTTTGTTCCATACAGACTTTTTTTGCTTTTGACTGTTCTACCAATTCTTCTGAAGTAGCAGCATTTTGATTTGTCTCCTTGGAAAAGTCTGCGTATCCATCACTGGTAGACCGTGCATTACAGCAAAATTCAGCAGTATTATTAGCTACATTTCTGTCTTTATTCTGATTAATTTCAGCCTGATCCCCACAGATTTCTCTTGCTTCCGTTTCATTTTGCAGTGAATCTTGCAATTTAGAAACCGTTTCTCCTGTAACTAAAGGAGATTTTGATTGTATTTTGTATTCTCCATCTTCAGCATCCAATAATTTTTGTTTATCAGGTTGACAAGATGCTAAGAGCTCATCTTCTCTACTACCTCCCATCACAGATTTCAGACATTCACTTTGCTTTGCAGAACTGCATTCATTGTTGTCATGAGGCTTAACAGTTGCCACATCAGCTGCGTTTTTTCCAAGTTTCTGTCCTGGATTTCTGTGCTCAGAGGTGTGTGTATTCTTCTGGACAACAGGAGATTCACTCCTCGAATGTTTTGGGGTAGAGGACTGAGATTTTAATACAGATTGCCCAGCTGTTTTTGGTTTGGGGTCTTTATTGTTTGTTATCTCACCATGCTTTAACAGAGCTTGAGCTTTGGGCGTTACTGTTTTTGCAGTGGCTTTTGCTACAGGTGTTTGTGATGGCTTAGTACTCTTCTTCTTGGCTGAAGGATGTTTTTCTGGGGGCGCTGTCTGAACCAGATGTTGTGCCACATTTCTTTCTTCATTATGTTTTGGAGACACTCCTGATTTCAGTGAGTTTGGTGACTCCCCCACAGTTCCTAGCAAACAGTAAAATAAATTAATAAATAAAGATTGTACATTTTAGTTAACATTTATGCACTCAACTTATTTGTGTGTATTTGTGTTGAGAAGCGGGTTATTCAGGTTTTTGTGCAACTAGGGGATTGAAAGCTTGTTAAAGCACTAAGAGTAAAGATCTTAAATACAAATGTGAGATGAAAATAGCATCTTGTATTTAACATACCATCTTTGGAACTAAAGCACTTTGTAGACATAAAGGAATTTGACCTGTTGCTGAAGAAGCTATCACTGGAGCAGGAAGCAGCAACTATCTGATAGGGATAAAAACACTGCACATGCACAGCATTTTAGCACAGGAAGTGATGAGTACTGTATTTAATTTATATTGTACAGGAAATGAAAGTAGGCAGAAAATAACTACATTAGTTATAATGTGATTAGAATACCAGAATTAATATCCCTGCTCTGCCTGACAATGCTGCAAGATCTCTAATAACCATAAACTGACAGGACCTACGTTTTCAGTATCATAATGCATGTAAGATAATGTAACTTGAACACGCTTTCCTACCCCTTTTGGCGAATGTCAGCTTCAAACGAGATTAAGAGCAGCTCCATCCCGACTGCTTTGTATCTCTGTAATGCTGAGCTTCCTCTCTGTG
Source organism: Bambusicola thoracicus (assembly GCA_002909625.1). Classification (NCBI taxonomy): domain Eukaryota; kingdom Metazoa; phylum Chordata; class Aves; order Galliformes; family Phasianidae; genus Bambusicola; species Bambusicola thoracicus. The sequence goes on from PPHD01000791.1 coordinate 17,895, forward strand.
CTCTATAAAGTCATTTCCCACACTTGTGGTTGAAATTAGTTTGAGGAAGGTCAGCATCAGTAGAGCGACTGCTGGGGGGCATCAACAAAAAAGGGTGGCATAAACTGATGCTTCATGAAGCTGTCTGCAGTCCTGATCTTCCATGCTTATTATAAACACTTGACCTACAGATTTTGGTTGAACATAATACTAGTTCTAAGTGCAGTGGTACAAGGTAACTACAAGTACAAGGTTCTGCAAAGCAGATTAAACAAGCAGAAGAAAACAACAAGTGGAACTGAAGGCTGTCTCTCTAAGTGTTTTAAAATCGACACTTGGATACATTTCACTGGTTAGGACTGTCACCAAAAGTGAAATATGGAAAACAGAATTGCTCACAAGATTTTGCCAATGCTTGCATTAAAAATGAAAAAAACACAAATGGAGGGCTGTTTCATTGCAATATGAAACTATACCTTGGTTCTTGGGAGAATGGGTAGGTGTGTCCTGAGCCTTCTGCTGTGCTGCAGCATTGCTGCTCCCATTCCCTTTTCTCTTTAGAACTGCTTGTGCATTTTGTTCATTGGATGCTTTTCCGGCTGTTTTTTTTGTTAGACTGCAAAGAAATCACTTGCATTATTTTCAAGCTAAGATTAGCAACGTTTGATTGTATTTAAACAAGCAGTATATGTGTTTAAATCTGTACACATACATAGAAACATTGAAACTCCAACCTAGAAGGTGTACTTTTCTTGGAAAGAAAACGTACATTCACCTATATATGTGTATATATGCATACAGGCACACATACACACTCGTATATTGAAATACAAATGACCAGTGTAATTTTTCACAGGGTTTGAACTTCTTCCTGGCCAGTGTTTCTGCAGCTCAGTCTAAGCTGTCCCTGAAATGATAATTTTACAACACCTTGTGTAGTCATAAACTGTTCCAGTATGCAGAATTCTGAATGACCTATAACAACATTCAAACAACTAGAGTGAAAAAAATCCAACAGAAGAACCAAGCCAATTTTTCATTTGCAAAATAGCTCCAATCACTAAATCAATATTTTATTAATAACATGTGATAGACAGTCATTCTGAAATATTCTCAGGGGAAAAAGAACAGGCTGACTTAATAGCAAGTGTAACAGTCCAACTGAAAAAATACCATTTCACAAGCATTCACGTACTCACGCACCAACAAAACCCACCATGCTGATATGTAACAAACCTGCTTGTTGTGACGTTCACTTCAAGATCAGCCTTTTTTTTTTTGTTGGCGACTCCATTTGACGTCTTCAAAGAAGGCTTCATTACCACTGTTGAAAAGTAAATGCATACTTAATTATCAGATAAAATGCAATGCATATCACTGAAAAAAATATCTAGTATATGAAAGTCAGCAATTGAAAATCAGATCAATGCTAAACCTGTAAAACTTAAAACATTTTATATGGATATTAGTTGAGGACAGACTGTTAAAAAACACAGTATTTAATATTCTACTAGTATACCAGTAATATACTAATTAGTAAATTATATAATAGTATACTATTTTCTGGAGTTAATGTTCACTTACAGGGGAAGAAGGGGACTTTATCAATCTATAGTTTTCTTCTAAGGCTTCCCCAGGGAGTTTGTCCGTGGGACAACCTGGGACAACTCAGAAGACTTTTTTGGGTTAAAAAAATATCTATATCTACATATATAAATATAAATTACCAGTATGTTTTTTTCCTTCTTCTGCCATTTTTTCCTCTTTGGATTCTTCTGTCTGTTCACTGGCAGCCTGGATATCTATGCTGGAGTTTGTTAACTTGGTGGCTGTTCCTGCTGCAGTTGCAGTGGATGGAGATTCCTTCCCAGTGGTTTTTTTTAACGGCTTTGTTTTGACAGGCACACCTGAGGTTACCGTCAACACTTTAGGTCTGGCACCTGCTGTTTTTCCTTCATGGTTCTTTAATCCTTTGACACTTCCTGAATTTTTTTGTCCACTTGAAGTTATCGTCTTTTCAGCATCTTGCTTGGCAAGCATGCTTTCAGCCTTTGCATTTCCGTTATTTTCTATTTTTGTTTTTATTACAGCTCTAGCCTTTGGTGAAGCAGCTTTTTCCCCAGGTTTTAAATCTTTATTAAGCTTGGAAACTGTTTTTTTGCCATCTTTTGCCTTTACGTCCTCATGTTTTGAAGTCTTATTAGCAACGTTTCTGTTGGTGCTTGATGCATGTCCAGATGCTCCTAATCCATCAGATTTCATTTTATCCCGATTAGTGGGAGAATCTCCCCAGCAATCTTTCTTGCCGTGTTCTGTCCAAGAAGAAGTATTCCTTTTACCAGAAAATTCAGTGATGGCTTTATTTAGCTAGAGAAAAAGCAGCAGAAAGAAAACAGAAGAAATTTATCACACTAAACAACGGTAATCTTTAATTTCTGAAGCAGCTCTTTCATGAGCAGCACAGGGATCTAAAACAAACTTCACAAGTGAAATAATTTTTGAAATCTGTATCTTCAGCTCAGGTTGCTGCCTTCCAAAGGTAAAAAAAAAATAAATAAAAGTCTTACTTCAGACAGATTTGTCTGTTTTATGTGTATTACCAGTGCCTGCTGATGAAAGAAAACTTTTTTTTGAGCTACATACGCATATTTTTCAAAGAGGAATAAAGGGTATATGTTATTACAGACACAAGAATTAGCTTGAAATTCAGGTGATTCTTTCTTAGCCATTACCAAACAGTGTATCCACCGGAAAAGTGACAGTAATTATCCTCACTCTCAAATAAGCCTGAAAGATGGAGAATTAAGTACATGAAATGGAATCTTCATGTAATTACACTGTATCCAGGATCATCAAATCATATGAAACCCACACTCGTCTTCTACTAAACAGTAATGTAACTTTGAGTGTGAACCTCAACAGAAGCGTTGTTGAGGCCAAAGGAACATTTTTTCAGGGCAGGGAGTGAACAGACGCAGTGCTGCCATGGCTGTGACAACAGCACAGATTCATTCGCTCAGGAGCCAACCATTTGCTCTGGGAAACAGATCAGTTTCATTACGTAGCAACAGGAGAATGTGAGATTCTGAACACAAATTCCTATCTTTTATTTGAGCTTATCTGCATAAAGCTGAGTCCTAAAAGGTTCCAAAATAGCGGACATCACTGATAGTACAGAAATTGAAGTTCACCCATGGAATACAAATTCTACAAAAGGAAGGTCTGTTAATTAAATTTGACAAAGTAATACTGAATATAAAACAAATAATGAAGAGAGTTATGTTTTCAAGCTTCTGAGTACTTCTGATGTTTGGAGATGAAGTTTACCTGAGAGCTAGTGAATACAGGTTTTTTGGCAAGTCTTCTGTCATCACCCTTGTCAAATGCGGCTGTAAGAAAGAAAAGCCCTTTATTGACCATTTAGCAGAAAAGAAAGACAGAACAATTCAGCCTCCTCTTGTTTGAAATCAGAAAGCAATTCATCGTTATTTTATGAAGGCTAATTTTGGTGACATGGGAAATGTTAAATGGGAAAATATGGTTTTCCGTTTGGAACGAGAAATGTGATATCTGTAATGTCACACGGCCACAAGCAAGTTGTTTAACCCTTCTGTTTCTGCATCTCCACAGTAAAAAACACTTTTGTTGATCCAATCTGACCTCAGGTAATGCTTGAAGTGTACTGAGGCCTTTGAAAGTGTGTATGAAAATGTACAAAAAAGAGAGACTGTCAGAATTACAGTGACTTCTAAGTGATATACTGTTGATTATAGATTAAATTATACTATTTAAATAGGAAATTTATTACAGTAAGCTAAATTATATTAATTTTCAACAGAGGCAAAGGCAAATTATCTGAATGTACACAGTAAGGTCACAGTGCCTCTCTAAATAGCATATAGCTGCATGTCATGAGAGCTGTCCCTGTGATTGTCATGTGAAATCTGCAGGCACTGAATGCCTTTTTTTTTTTTTGACTGTTGTACTCCGTGGGAGAAGTGCTTTTCAATAAAGCTTTTAAATCAATTGAGTTTACAGAATAGAAAGGGATATTTATAGCCCAGTGTACAGACCCAGAATCAATAAAGTTTCCTTTTATTTTTTTTCCAAATGTTTCAGCTGAAAAAGAGCTTTAAAACAATGTTACTAAAAAATTAATCATTCAGAGCTCTGCTCTGATGTTGTATTTGTGCATACACAAAATGCATCCGTGTGTAACAATGAGACAAAAATTCTGTTGAACTCTTATTTGAGATAACAAAAATACTTTTAACTGTAGCACTGTAAAAATCATACGAGAAAAGATATGCTGAAAATGGCACCCCAGGGACCTAATCCTTTTCCAGCGATGACTCTGCACTTTAATACATACGAATACATTAAGATAAAATCCATGTAAACCTGTGCCTAAGAAAACACAAGCAACACTGTGAATGATAAAGCCCACAATATCATCTGTCTCCTTGTGGCATTTTTCCTCCTGTTACAGTGTTCCCTCCCATTCTATATAGGTTAAAATCCTGAAAGACACGCCTCCATCACCAGAAATCTCTAAGACAGAAATTGATATACATTATCTGAGCCCAATTTCACTTGAAGATTAAAATTTGCCTACCCGTATTACGTGATTTTTTTTTTCTTGCCTGTAATTAAAACCAGACAATTCATGCAGCCGCACTGTTTATAAACAACACGTATGCTAACTTGGGGTTACAGTTTAATCTAGAAGAAAACAAAACAGTATCTGGCAAGATGGAGTTTGGACAACTAAGGCACACCTCAGTCTCAAGTATTCTGTTTTGCATTGAAAGCACTAGTGTAAAACAGTCTGAGCATTATTTACAACCAGGGAACAATCATATGAACAAAGCAAGTAGACCCTTCTCTTTTCTGAAGCCAGCTCCTTAGCTTCTGAAGAACTTCATAATCCAGAGAAAAACAATGATAAATCTGTTTTCTCCAGTAGCAGTGAGACCTTATTTGACTACACCCCAAAATCACGCTCCAAGACTGACGCTGCATCTTTCTCTCCGCCTGCTGTAATTCTGGAATAAAAATGCCACCAGCCTGTCGGCACAAGCAGCTGCCATGGTCTGGCTCCCGAAGCCTTTAACAAAAAGAACACTGAAATGTTTACCGCCTTTGAATCAAAACTGCTTTGATTTTAAAGAGGTCTTAAACATCCTTTCCTGTTATAACATTGTAGCATCAAAGCTACTGTTCAGCCGCAGCCCAAACTCGATGGTCGGTTCCGCACCCTCAGGATACTCGTGGGCTTCAAAACAAAGAAACGCACAGAACAAAAACTCCTTTTTGTTGGGAGTGCTGCCTGCTACAGTTTTTAGCGAACGCTGTGCAGCTCCTTAGGGGCTCTCTGCAGAAGCACACACAATGTCACAATACCAATCAACTGTGAAGGCAAGCTGGCTGCGTTTACTCCCGGAGCCCGAGAGAAGCATTATGCAAGAGACAAGCAAAATTTATGCATTATGTAGAATAAGATAAAGGACAGAGACGGAATTCATAGAATGGATCATCTGTTTTGTGTACGTGTAATATTTCCACGGCGCTTATCTCCTTAAAAATGAGACAGATGAGGCTTTTAATCCCACTGCAGTATTTTAAGTGATTTAGAGTAGCTGTAAACAAGAGTAGAATCAATCTAGATATTTCTGCTTCCTAGTATATACTCTCCTGAAAATAAAAACAGGGAAGACTTAGTGATTTCCAGGTTTGAAACTACCTAAGCATGCTATCGTGCATCTATTCTAAAATAACATTTCAGAAACCCAAAGCATGACAAATAGTGCTTCGATTTGCCTCTGGCTCCACAATACCACCTACATTCTATCTGCTAAACAGATTACTAAAAAATTCTAATGCCAGTTGATGCCAGACATACCTGCTTGTATTTTCTGTTGATGGTCTGGCCTCATCAGCTTCCAGCCTTCTGTGTGACGAACAGCATAAAAAGACTGAACCAGGAAGACCCAGAGCTTATCACGCAGAGCCTGGATCTTGCACGTAAAACCCTGTGTTCAAGTAACAAATCAGCAGCTGGCGAGAGGCATATTGTCATAGCAACCAGTCATTATTCCTTTCAGAATCTACTTACTCCTTAAGCTAGATCAATGATGTCATCACTTATATTTTATAATGGCCTGGTAGATGGAGATGCTGTTTTTGAAGGATTATTGCCCACCATGGTAATTTTTTACAATACTTTGACATCAAATCACTTCAAGGCAGACTAAAGCACTAGAAAACACTACATTCCTATTTTTTTCTTCTTCCTTTTCCTATTTTTTTTTTTTAAATGAACCCCTTAGTAGCTCTTTACTGTCAGCTGTGTCACAACAAGGTCAAATACTCCAGGGAAAAATAATGTATCTGATTAAATTTTCATTGCTTTTACCAAGATCTACAATAGCACCAGATTGCAGTAATTCATTTTGCATTTATTTTTCATTCTTTGCTTGTAGCATCATTCTGGATTTTAATCAGTATGTCATATTATTCATGAGTTATCCCCAACCAATCACAGTTTAAATATCTTTATTCGTTATTTAGATTGCGGGAATATACATGACATCTTACACAGAGACGGACACACTGACACCTCCCTCCATCCAAAGAACACACACTTGACTGACAGGCAGTCCTTGCTTCAGAAGTCTTAAACAAAAAAGTCATAGCTGTGACTTTTACAAAAGAGGGGAAAAAAGATGTGTAGTGAAATTAAGGCTCCCTTACTCTCTTTCACATAATGCAACATTTTGCTAGGGTTTTCCTCATGACAAATTTAAGGCAACAGTAAAGATCACCAGAGCAAAAATGCCCGTGGGACTTCCATCCTCAGAAATACACATTGTTATTGCCGTATATAGTATTTCTCCTTAAAAGAAGAAAGTGTTAATGTCCACTACATAAATGCCAATATTTTAGGCAGATGACCAGCAGGTCTTTGCATTTATGCAGATGCTTTTCTGCCCAGCTGCAGGACTGTGCCACCTGAACTCAGACTACATCATGCAACCGGAACTCTGAAGTGTAAATACTTGAGTACTTTGTCCTACAAACGCTGCATATTGCAAAACCTACCAACTCCTTCACGTCAGCAGAGTCCAACAACGTATCCACAGCTACAAGAAGAAAGCAGCTATTTTCATTATTTATATTTTTTTCAATTGCATTAAAAATTAGTTCTAGGAGTTCAGGTTTGCTGCTCATTGCCTGTGCCTGAGGAAACAACAGAAGGCATACATTTAAAACAAAAGAATGTACTTTGCATCCACAAAAGCATTACTTAGCAGAGAGAACCTGCTGTGGTGTCCATGCAGGAAGCATTCCAGAAGTTGAGCATTTTCCTGTGTATCCATTACATACACGCTCCACTCTAGGCCTCTAATGAATAATCTTGAGACCTCCTGCTAACCCAAATTTTAGGAACAAACATGCCATGATGAATTTGTCACCACAGACAACTCTAAATTTGAAGACAAAATGTTTTAATGTCTCCATTTTTTTTTGTTTTAAATCTTCTACACTTTTTTTTTTTTTTCATTGGAGAAACATACCTGCTCTGAGCAGGTGTTTTCTAACTAGGAGCTGTAGCATTGCCAACTTCTCTCAACAAAAAGATCAGTGGCAGTTTGAGTATGCTGCTAATAGTTATTCCTGTAAGTCCAAGCTGTCATTCTGGGGGTCTGAAGTTAGGGAAGCTTTTGGGAAGCCTGTGTACATACTTATCTCTATGCAACACAGACAGTGACCCGCTGAATTCTTCTGTGAACCCTTATTTTAACTGAGGCACATACTCAAAACAGGTATTAACCCTTAATATAGGTTAGTATTAAACAGCAACACTTAAACTTAGCATTGCCTGTTTTTTTTTCTTCTCCATGTAATTGTATATTGAAGCAAAAGTTGAATCTATTCTAATTATTTAACAGCCTGAACTATTGTGATGTAATTCAATTTATTTGGAAACAGAGCAACTTGAGGGCACTTTTACCTGCAACAGAACATAGAAGCCTTCACTTTGTACTACATGTAGAAAGTTTGCCACAATAAAAGTTAAGCATTCTTCTTGTAGCCTTGATGCCACGGCCACAGCTCTCTCGGTCCACTTCACTTGGGGAAGACTATTGATCAGTCGGTCACTTTCCATCAATAGCGAAGCAGCATTCTTGTGGTTCTTGGAATAAAAGCAAAAATTAGCCTGTTGCCCAAAGAATTGCTGCTTCTAAAAGAACTTCTGTTTGGTTACTGAATGCTGCACAAGGATTCACTGACATGATCATTTCCTTTTTGAAAACAATTTTGGGTTTGGATAGTTCTGAACGCGATAGCTACCTCTGAAACTGAAGGAGAAAAAAAAAACATCTGTTGCTTTGTTTTGCCTACAGATGTTAGACGGTAACTGAGTGTCATTATGCACTAATGAACAAAATCTTATCTGAATTACTGAATAGATGAATTTTTTTTTCTTTAGGTCACTGAAAGACATAATAATTTAACTGAATTTACCTTCTTTGTTGTCTAACGTTTCTCTAAGAAACATAATTGTTGTGCTAACAGTTGCATTTAAAATACAAAAATTGATTTCCTAAAATCTACTCCTGGTCAGTACTTTTTTTCATTCATACTTGTATTGAGTATTTATCCACACAGTAACTGAGGGCAGCTTCCACTGGCTAACACATAGCTTAAAAGGAAAGTGCGATTTATCACATGCACATCAGCACGGACTGACAGCTGTACTCAACATAACCTAGCAGGTCACTGATAAATTATGCAGGAAGACTGGTAACAATGGAGAAAACAGCAGTTCAGATAAATATTTGACAGAAAAAACTCCACTGTAAATGCAGATTATAACCATGTTTGGCTCATGCAATTAATAAGCAGTGAGGATTTTCTTCATGCATATTGTAGGTAAAATATCTGGCCAGCCACTGCTCAGCTGTGCTTTTTATTATTTTACTCAGCTGTGAGTAAAGCCAATTTGCTTATATGCATACAAGGTAAATTAAGGATTAAGTGTGGTTATAGTTTGATTTTACTCCCTATGGACTCTATTACAAGCTTCCTGAATTGTCCAGAACTCAGCCCCTGCTCACAAGACAGTAAGTGTTCACTCCCATTAGACAGTGAAATATAAAATGCCTTCATCAACATCTAATTAAATCAGTGCTTTTCAGGAGGGGCTCCAGCTGAATTTTACGTCTCATGTGACGTTTTTCCTAACCATTCTAAAATGAAATTCACTTTACTTACCTAAAAAGTACTGGCAATTCTCTTGCATCTAGTTGAGACCCCAGAGATACACTCCCATTTTAACATTTTTGTGCATATTGCTTTGCCTTCCCAGAGATTTTCTACTCAGCAGTCTCCTTCTCTTTGCCCCTTTTTGTCCTCTAAGGGCTGCCCCATATTTATAAGCTTTTACATTAGCAAAATTGATAAATGAAAGAATAAAAAGAGTGATACTGTTTAACTGGGTGTAACTGTTAAGAAGTTCTACAGCAGAGCACTGTGAGGATTGCAAAACTCAGGATAGTCCCTGCAAAATTCACATTAGACTTCTTTCTCCCGTAAGAAACTTAAAGCATTTTTGTAGATTCTGAGTTCTTAAAAACTCCAGAGTGAGTTCCACAAGTTTTTGGACGGGGTCCTTAATTGCTCAGAATTAAATGATCACTCAGCAGAACTGTTCTGTGGGCAGATGAGGCTTATGCTTTGTTTTTTCAGTTTGTGATTACAGAAGGTTTACAGGCGTCAGTTTATAAAACATTGGCGAGTTTTATAGAGACTGACCAAAATAAATGTTCACTCTCTAGAACAGGAACCAAAATACACTTTAGTCCAGACTCCAAAATCTTCTGGAGGGGCTGGGTACCCAGCTGGAGTGGTACCCAGTACCACAGTGATTGTTGCGCAAAAGCTAATAGATAAAGAGAAATCACAGATTTCAGCACAAACTGCATCCACAGCATCTTGACTTACTGCAATAGGCACAGAAGGGAATAAAGACCTGAAGTGCTGTGGGTTTACTTTCATGCTGTCCCGTTACTGTCTCACTGCCTGGAAGGGAGTCTAGAACTGTGTCTACAGTACACTCTTGTCTACGCAATACACTTAAGCTAGTTTGGAGAAGGGTGCAGATCACAATGGACTGATCTACAATCCAGAAAGCTATACTCAAAACTTCCCAGATACTTATACATTGTATGACACACCACAAAGCCACCTATGTATTCCAGGAGGAACTGAGCATACTGATTTAATACAGTGGCAAAATACATGTACTATCTTAAAAGCTGCAGCTACTATCTTCATTCTTTTTAAAATTAAAGCATGCTGGTAGAACAACTGCTTATTACAGCTGTGGATACTCAGTCTTCTTCCAGTACAGCCCTATAGCTTCAACATCTCTTGTTTTTCAGGCTTTCACCTGAATACGCAGTAGCAGCCACCACTTATAGTTGACCCACTGGCCTCAGCTCTTGAAGAGGTAAGTTTTCTCTTGCTAAGTCATCCAAAAAGGTCCTGGGAAGCCTTCACAGCCCTTTCATTGAGGGGCAGTTCTTCGCCAGAATTATTTGACTTCCCTCTTGAATTACGGAGTACGTTTGGCAGTGTGGGTAGCCATACCTAAGCTAGTTACCTTGAACAACAACAGTTCAATGACATGAGAATAAAGTCTTTAGCATGAGATATACAAGCATTCTGTGGACCTCACATACTCAGCTGTCTAGTACATACAAGAAAAAAATCATGCTATGACTGTTACCTGATCTACCTAGATTAAACTTTGTGTATGCTAGTTCACATTAGTTATATACATACAGCCATGCCTGGCAACAGCAGTACAAATTTACCCTTAGCTCCTCTATGTACTGTTCATATTTCTATTATGATTCAGCGTATTTATAGGCTAATTACTGGGCCAAACTCCTGTTAAAATAGCAGCTCTATTTCAAATAAGTCAGCTCTGAGGGTAGTTTTATACACAAGCAATTATAAAATAGCTAAGTTTAGGCAAATCAAGATTAGAACAATGTGAATATATGACACAAACAATGAATGCTGAGCTGAGGAGACCAATTCTGTACTGTCATCTGTGAAGGCAGGTATACTGTACTGTTACTGTACTTTTGAAAAATGAGTCACTACCTGAAGTCTGTGGGGGAAAAAAAAAAGGGTACAGTTTTCCAAACTAGAATATAGGCAAAGAGGAGAAAGCAATCACAGACAGTGCATGCTGCCACCTAACATAATCTTTGATACAGCGATCTGCTGTTGCTCACGCTCTGAATATGCAGTGTTGTGCTGATGTCACAGCTGCGTTTCACAGACTTCTTTCTTATTATTATGCTGGGTGATTTTCTCCAGATTGTGTTCCATGAAACACAGCAACTACATCTGCAGATTAAAATCTGTTTCTCACACTGCTGTTCTGATAGTAACTTCTACTCCATATAACTGTATTATAGGTCTAAAATACTACTGAAATTCTATCTTAAATTACATTGTAAAGCTAAATACACTATAAAAAGTAGTAGTATTTTTGTAAAAACATACTATGCACTACTTACCAAAGACGTGATCAACATAACAAGACAGTTGTTCTGCAGTTCAATAGGTAGATTGGCAAAACTTCTTTCTGACAAGCATTTTGCAAAATGTTTTCCTACCCATCTGTTGGAACAACCAAAAAAAAGTGTCTTTTTTTAGGTAAGCATGACAATAAGTGTTGTAGTGCCAGCGATTCCACTAAAGTACTGTGAGGAAAAGTGCTAAAATGTGAGCTTTTGTAAGTCAAAATAAACCCCGTCTCTCAAAGTAAAGTTGTTTCACTAGAAAGCAGAGAAACAAAAAAACCCGTAAACCATAATTTATTATATTTTAACTTACTTCATGCAGGCAGCGTATAGGTGTTCCACTCCCAGTGAATGAGCAATAGCCATGCATTCTAGTATGGGTTGCTGTTTTCCAGGAATAGGCTGAAGTTTAAAAAAAAAAATAAAAAAAAAATCACAATTATTGTAGTTTCTGACTTAGAAGAACTGTATAGAGCTACAAAGTCTATGGAACTCGTTTCTGCAGTATTTAAGTTTGGTTGCCTTAATGCAGGACAGGGAAGTCATCTGTTCCCACACAGGTTGGTAAGGTAGCACTCAGCTTAATGAGCCTAATGCACGAAAATGCTTGACTCTAAGCAGTTGTTTGTTTTTAAACTACTTTTACTGAACAGGAACATATTGTAACTATACGTCCATGAAATCTGCTGCGCAAGTATGTAGTATTTACATATTCCTACTCCTGTTAAGAACAATTACATATACAACGGAATGTTTTACATTTTATCCCATGTAATTTAACATATCTAGTTTGTGGAGTAAAATACTGTTTTTTATCGTCTGTGGCTTACAAGTTTCTATAAATAGGTGGGTGATAACACAGGCCTTACTGCCATCATCAATCCCACTGAATTTAACAGATTCACATATAGGAATGGGTTCTGCTGACATCAGCCAAAACATGAGCCACATGGCTGTTAAGTATCTCATCAATGTGATCTGTAAGTAATGGAATCAAAACTCTTTCTTTAGGCTTTATGGTTTACAAAGTAGCATGAGAACTGACATACCTTTTGGAAAAAATTGCAGTAATCTCTCTTCAGAACGTAGATAGCTACTTCTTTCAATCCATCTAGCCCATACATATCTGCAATGCCCAACATGCGACTAAAGAGAAAGTAACAACAATAGGAATCAAACAATCATTGGGATATATGCATTCTGCTTACAAGACAATTTACATACTAATTTCACCTCTTTGCTCAGTCAGAATTTCTCAGCTCCTGGTTGAGACACAGCTTATAAGACTCTCAGTTTCTCTACCTTAAGCGTAACAGGTGGAAAAGGTGCTTGTGCCACTGGAGTTTTGGCATTCTGTAATTTTCCCAAGCACTACATAAAATGTTAGTGATTACATGGTATCTGAAAATTGTGTCCCATCCAAAGGTCAAAAGCATAGTGAGCAAACAGTTAATAGTTTTATATAATAATCAACACCTTCACTTTATTTTCAATAATCAATTAATTATCTAAACTTTGACATTACAAGGCATATTAGAAACAATTCTGTTTTTATTTTAGATGGATAAATTTTGACTTAGAATTTCAAACACTGATAAATTTTAGGTTTTTTTTTTTTTGAATATTTAATGGCAGAGTTCCAAAGCTAACATACAAATCATTTCAGAAACTAATTCATATATTTCAGACTTTATTTCACTAATGCAGGATTATCATACAAAAGCAACATGAAACTGGGTTTAAAAACTCTATCAGAAAAAAAAGGCCAACAGTTATATTGGTATTTAAGACTAGATAGCCTTTACATCAAGTGATTGTTTCAAAATACATTCCAAATATTCGCTATTATATATTACCATGTTGTAGGTATTGTTCTGAAAGCTACAAGGAATGTACAAGCAAACATACATTATTCTGCTGTAAACAGAAGGATGTTTTTCACTGTCCTTATATAATATTACAAAAACATCTGGTCCACCTTTTCCAGTAGTTGAATATTTCCTCAACAGCTTTATTTTTGGAATTTCCTCATATATGTTTAGGTGTGATAATCATTACACTTGACATATCTTGGTCTTACTTACAAGATATTTACATCTTTGTATTTATTCTACAAGAGGAATTTTCCTTTAGACTCTTAACTGAGAAAACGTGTAACAAGCACATAATACAGTTAGAAGTAATAAAGGTTGACATATACCCAACATCAACTTCAGCTGGGAAGTCCAGAATAGCTCCATATATAAAATGCAAGATGACACTCATTTCTATATGGCTTAAGCTGAAAAGAAAAAAAAAAAGAAAAAACCCAAACACAAATAGAGATGAAAAACAAGTATAGATAAAAACTACCACATTTCTTCACATGAAAACAAAGTTTGTCAAAAGGGTGATACATCATCCACCCATTCTGTGAATGGAAGGTAATGGAATTATCAGGAATGACCTGATAATATTACATATATTTTCCAGATCACCGCAGTGTATCTATATGGACTATATTTTGGTTGAACTCACAATCACTAGTTTTTTAAATGAGTCATAAGCAGACTACCTACAAGTAAGATTTGACAAGTATGGAAATATTGAGATTATTTATACTGATAATATGCTGTAAGGATTTTAAAAAAAATCTTCTCTAAATCCTTTACTAGTGGTAATAAATCAATTTTTAAGTAGGCATGTATTTCACAATTGTTTTATAATATTTTAAATTCATTACTTTTACAACTATATTTAAGCTTTTCCTGCAATAAAAATAGATTCAGTAGTTTTATTACAACACGAGGTAGGAATGTTGCATTTCAAAATATTTCGACAAAGTCTTTACAGCTGGATTCAGATGAGGAAATCTGGAAGTCCTTCACAGAGTTATGTGTGCAATTTTCAAAACCTGTAAGCGCTGCATACATTGCTGTCAGTGGAACTTTGACATGCAGACTGAGTTAAGATCCCTTAAAATGTTAGACATGTTTAAGCAGCAGATATTGATGACTGAAAAGATAAAAATACTTGCAACACACTAGGAAGCAAAAATTGACACACATGGTAGCCATAAAATCATAGAACAGATTGGGATGGAGAGGACCTTAAAGATCACCTAGTTCCAATCCCCTGCCACGAGCAGTGTTGTCACCCACTAGATAGGGCTGCTCAAGGCCCCATCCAGACTGGCCTTGAATAACTTCAGGGATGGGGCACCCACAACTTCTCCCAGTAACCTGTGCCTCATCACCCTCTGAGAAAAAAATTCTTCCTAACTTCTAACATAAATCTTCCCCTCTTTTAGTTTAAAACCATTCTCCCTTGTCCTATCATTATCTGCCCGAGTAAAAAGTTGGTCTATCCCCTGGAAATAAACTCCCATTAAGTACTGGAAGGCCACAGTGAGGTCTCCCTGGAGTCTTCTCCAAGCTAAACAAGCCCAGATCTGTCAACCTTTCTTCATAGGAGAGATGCTCCAGCCCTTTGACCATATTCACAGCCCTCCTCAGGACCTGCTCCAACAACTCTCTACCTTCCTTGTGCAGAGCAGTCAGTTAAAAGCAGTTTCCCCAGTCTTGGTAGCTGTTATCCTATGCAGAATTTTCATTATTTCAGAATAAAGCCACATGCATTTTATTGGCAAGTGTTTAAAAAGACAGCACGGAAGTGTGCATCTAGCAGAAAATTAAATTAGAAAAGATTAGAAAAGAAGCTAACCTGTAGATACGTTACCATTAATTTGTTTTTAAAAGCGATTTAAACTATTGCAATTGATTTTTCTGTTACTAAACAGAACTAATGTGGCAGCCCTCAGTCTGTAGATACGAAATCTGAAGTATTTGTCCTGCACTGACAGCTCAGTTATTTTCAGCTCTTATACAAAACGTTGTAATGAACAAGCACACTAGTCAAAATTGTGTACGATGCGATTAATGAACACTAATTAAGAAATATTTTTGTTTTTACATCATAAATATACTTGTACAGATAGGTATGAAGATACACTGTTCATCCAGCTGTGATGCTTTTTATGACATGTACTACATGGAGTAAAAGCATTAAACGGACTGAATACTAGAATACACTACAAAAAAAGTATTAGTGCCCTTTTTTGACAAAAAAGGCTTCCCCTGAGCCATCTGACAACTTTAACAAATATACAAACACCGTTTCATACTTAAGTCAAAACAGTAGTCAGGAAATGTAACAGGTTGAACAAAAACGTCAAGGCAGATTAACTTCCAGTGCACACCACACTTGCTATATATTTGCAGTGATTTTAAATTGCATACCTTTGCTCTCACACGGCTTGCAAAGCCAACACTTACCCTTGAAGAGTGATGTGCTCTTGGGAGCTTTCAGCCCAACTTCCACTCAGCATAGCAGCAAAGTAACTAGATCTGGCACATAAAATGGCCCTGAGAGAGAAAAAGTAAGCATTATTTCACTAGATACAAATACTTATTATGAGACTCTTTGATAACACTGATTATAATCTTTGCCCTTTATGTATTAAAGTGTCGTCTGTATACTGCATGCCTTATCCCTCAGTATATTTAGAATTCTAAAATATACTAAAGAATAAAACAAAAGCACTCTAAATTTCTCTGCCACAGCTTTCTTCTAGTATGATTGACATCACATAGAGGAAATCTACTGTCACAAGTATTTTCCTTTTATGTAATACAAAGCTGCACATTTATTTCTTCCGTTTTATTGACCAAATAAAGTGAATTATCTTGTTCATATAGCATCATTTTGGCCAAATAGTTATATCCTGAACCTCTGCATCAAACATGTCTCTCTATTTAAATGAAAAGTATAAGATTTTTTACTCAAAACTGTATGGTCACTTATCAGCACATCCTAAAAATAATAATAAAAAAATCTTAATAACAACATAATCCAATAATATGCTGTGTGTTTCCAGCACTATTTGTGAAGAGCTATCCATTCTGGTTAGACTTACTACCTCATACTGCATATTCAAAAGGCATAACTGGCTATAAGAGGGCTCATCCAATTTACTGCTACTTCAAAGGCAATAAAGAAACCCCAGGCCAGCAGTATTTCTCCCTGTATCAGTGTTCAGAGAACAGATGAGGAATCATTTGCAGCAGGAGCCTCCTATGGTGGAAGTGAAAGGGCAGAAAGCAAGAGAAGATAGTAGATGAGAAGTGCTTTGTGATTTCAGCCTTCCAGGTTTATGGTTTATACCAGTTACAGCATTAGCCTTCCTTCATCTTATCTGGATTATGGCATTGGTAGATGATATTCTCATGCATGGTTTTTTTTTTTTTTTCCTCCCAACACCTACTAAGATTCTTGTTATTTGTAAAACTCCTATTTGTCATGTATTTCATGTGGCAGAAACACCAAGTCTTATGTCTGGCATGAGAATACTTTTTTTTTTTTTAACAAATATTTGTTGGCTCTTAAAAGGTTTCATAGCACTTTCATTTTTGAACAGGAAGTACTAAGAATGCTATTTATGCTTTCTTTTCTAGTCAGGTGTTCTGCAGTCGCTCATCTCTCTCTCTCTCTTTTTCCTTCTTTGGGAGCCTCAGTATTTAAAATTAGGAAATTCTTGGACATTCCTCCAGTGATTTACTGAGCAATAACAATAATTAAGCTTTAACAGAATGTTTCACATTAGTTTAATATGTCCACAAGTAAATGGGCATTATATCACAGCTCTGAGCACGCTATCTTGTTTTTGCAAGACACTTCACAGCATCATAGAGATGAAATACACTGTGTAATTTTGTCATTCTACTTCATATAAATTTTAGTCATTAACAGAATATTGACAAGTGCCTATTACCTAAACATACAGCATTGATAGAAGTGTAGCTTATGAAATATCTCAACATACCATATGAACTTGACATAAATTTATGTGCTTTTCTGTTGTTGTTTGCGCCACAGGATCATTACTGGTCACACTGTGTAGCTGCACAGAACTCTAACAATACAACAGCATTAGTAAGATAGAGCTCGTCAGCTCTATCACAGTGCTGTTCTGGTTTGAAGTCTAATGAAAGTTCATCAGACTACGAGGAAGTAAGGAGCACACAGATGGTTCAACTGTCTTCAGTCTTAGAATTTAAAAACAAACAAAAAATCAATTTAAATCATACTGGCACTTTCATCATGATTGTACGCAAAGTTAGCTTTCCCTTATTTATTCCTGCTGTTATATGATGTGTTAAAACAAGCAACTATTGTGCCTGTTTCCTTGCTTTCTCTACGATTTACTGCCATATTTTTTATGCTGGTTAGACTAGATCCGTTGCTTCAGGCAGTAAATGGCCTAAATTAAAGAATCCCAGATGATGGAATGCTATTGCAAAAAGAAACTGTACAAAAAAAGTACTCATTTCTCAAAGTTGGCACTCTGAGAACTTGCCTTCTTACAGCATAGACCAGAATTTAAAAAACATGCCTAACCACAGTCCATTCTGGAAATCTAACATATATCCTAATTCTGTTATAAAAACCAAACCAAACAGAAAGCCTCCAACAAGGAAACAACCCACCACCACCAATGTGACGCATCTCCTGTAAAAATATTTCCAGTGTCAGTAATAAAACACCGTACACCAGTTTTGCGTTGAGAAAATACTGAAAGTAGTGGAGGTTTTTGAGCATCTCCCTGTTATTTACTTGCACATAAAGCAAAGTACAGGCTCTCCAATTTCCTACTCCAGTTGCAAACATTACATGCAACAGACTGATCAAATGTACAAGATAAGAATAGTACTGCCCCTTTGATTTACTTTCCCAACCTATAGAAATCAGCTGGGCCAAAGTTCTTAAACTACCTTGGGACTTTCGATCTAGTAAAGGCTGCTGACTTCCTGAAGGCAGATTAGCAGTTTGTACATAGGCATGACTGATGTAATCAACATAAAATCAAATTTTGTATGCACAGATTTTGAAGAGTAGAAAGAAAGAAATAACTCAATTTTTTTTTTTTAATCTGTATGGTAATTTTATTCAGTAGCAATAGCTCAATAGTTTATTAATAGATTTTTTTCTTTTCTCATAGAGAGCACAGATTAGTTTTGAAAAGTCAGCAAAGAAAACTTACACAGTAGTTACACACGAGGATATAGTCATTGTATGAGTTTGCAATGGTAAACTTAGAAGAAACTCATCATTTATATACCTGTGAGCTTGAAAATCTTTGCCTTCTATGCAAATATTAATATCTGGACAGCAGCGCTTCTTGTAGAGCCTCAATAAGTCATCTCCTAATGCAGATGCTGTTTCTAGCTTGGAATTACCTGCAGGGGGAGAAGCAGCCATTTTCACTTTGTCTGGTGTACAGAGTATTTTCAGGATACATTTTGAAATATTTGAAAGAAAAAAATTTCACAATGTCAGATTCTAACACTGCATACTCAAGGCAGAAGTTCTTGAAAGGTTTTTCAGAGCCAGCAGTGGGACATGCGTTTTACTTGGCATCATGAGCAGAGGTACTGGAAAATGACCAGCGCTTCTCTTTAGGTATCTATACAAGAAGAGTGCTACATTTACTCTTCTGTAAGATCACAAAGCCAGTTCATTTCTTTTACAAAGATCTGATACCTCAGTACTCAAGAAAACCAGACTTGGAAGAAGCTCAGGGTTATGTAGTGCTATTACCTTCTGTCTGAACAGATTTGTTGCTTGACCGTACCCTACTGACACAGCTATAGCAGCAACCACCTCCAGCATGGATGCAGTCACAACTACAGTAGGGAAGGCTCTGCAAGATTACAAAGCCCTCATAAAATAAGACACATTGGAACTAGTGTGAT
>PPHD01000792.1:0-53192 GCA_002909625.1 Bambusicola thoracicus
AATCATAGAATGGCCTGGGTTGCAAAGGACCACAGTGCTCATCCAGTTCCAACCCCCTGCTATGTGCAGGGTCGCCAACCACCAGACCAGGCTGCCCAGAGCCACATCCAGCCTGGCCTCGAATGCCTCCCTCTTCTACAGGGAAGGTTCATAAAACTGAATGCTTTAAAGAAAATGTTTAATGGTGGAGCAGATGAGTAGTTTGCAGTGAGCAGTCCTGTTTAAGAAAGTATTTTTGGGAATTGAAAGCTATAAAATATTTTGAGGAAAATAAAGTATATCCTGATGATGGTTATATTCAAAGAGCCTGGAACAGAAGGGGTTGATAAGAAGGATATACCAACATGCTTTACAAAAGAAGTTTTTTGGTGGGTGAGGAAGGTAAATGGGCTTGTTTGTTTTGAAAGCTTCTGTTCTCCGAAAGCTCTTCCACACAGAGAACAAATCTTATTGCTTTTCAATTCAATATATTAATTTTTCATCAGGGAGGAGGAAAAGTTTCTCACAGGTGAAGTATTTGAATGGCCAATGCTTTAGATTGTTTATACGGGGGGAAAAAAAAGCATTGGGGGTGTATTTTAGTCTCGTTAGCTTATCTGTATCTGTTAATTTTTCATAGCGTGCATCCTTCTAAAAACAAATTTCTTCTTGACCATTTAAGGGCGTCTGATCTCCAAAACAGCATAGCAACTCAGTGTGTGCAACTGCACGGAGGCTCGGGGTACATGTGGGAGTATCCCATTGCAAAGTAAGTGCACCGTTTCAGACCTGACTGGTGAAGGATTGCTAGCCAAATCCAATGCGGCCCTTCTTAGCTCTGCTCGTCAGTTGTTCTGTGATAGCCCTGATTGACTGTTCCTTGTCTCATCGTGTTTAGTGAAAGGTAATCATCTGTACAGATGGAGAGAGAAGGATTTGCTGTCCCCAGTTTCTTTTTTTGCTTTAGGAACTCTGGAACAGTTAGAGCTTTTAATTGTTCATGGTATATAGAACCATAGAATGCCTTGAGTTGGAAGCGAACTCGAAGATCATCTATTTCCAGTCTAAGACGACTTGATTTTTTTCTTTTAGTGTATGTTTCGTTGCCACAATAATAGAGGCAGAGCCTCTTCTTTACCAAAATTAATTCTTGTTTAAAATAAGTAGAAGTCACAAAAGCAGGATTGCTGGGCAGTTGTCAGAAGCAGATATTTGGAGTTCACTTCTTAAACCAGTTGGTTTAGATCTGCTCTAGATGTATTTAAAGAGCATGAAACAACAGTATTTATGGCTGGTGTGAAGAGAATGAGTACGTGCTACTTTTATGTTTTGGTGGTACACATGCTGAGGAATCCTTCATTGAATCTTTCCTTTTTTTTCCCCTCAGAGCCTTTGTGGATGCCCGTGTTCAGCCCATCTACGGTGGCACCAATGAGATCATGAAGGAGCTGATTGCCAGAGAAATTGTTGGTGACAACTAGGGCAGGTGCTGGTTGCCTGGAGAACCTTCCACAACGCGTTGATAGTAATACATGACATTAAATCAGACATCAGAATGTAAGTAAAGGAAACGGATGTAGCATACCATACTCTTTCAAGGGAGAGAAGCCTGTTGAAATGGTAGCAACAAGAGGGTGCTCCTGAGGGTTTCTAATGTTTAAATTGAAAGTTCATTAAATATATTTGGATGAGAGTGACTGTTCCCATGGCCTGTTAGTGAAAGGAGTAACTCAGTGCTGTTACACTGACTGTACCCTTTGCTGTTTGGGATTAATTCTCGCCTTCACAGAAGCCAGTTTGTGATGGATAAGTGGGAACAGAACGCTGTGAGGGGGGAGGCCGGGACCTTGGGGAGTGCGGTATGTGCTTAACCTCTGTGCCTTACTGTAACTGGCGTTTTGGACAAACGTAATAAAGCATTTCCGTGCGCTCTGAGCCTCGGCTGTGTCACTTCACACCTCGGTGCCGGGGAGGAGCGGGGCGCCTCTGTGGGGACGCCTCGGCGCTGCGCTTCCCGTCAGAGGCTGAGGTGTTTTTCCAGGCGGGGGGCCGCGCGGGGCCCGGCTCAGAGCCGCTCGGTGACTGAAAGCGCCGGGCGGGAGCTTTCTTCCCACAGTTTTCCGTAAGCGATCGCTCGGCGGGGCGCGGCGCGGCGCGTCCCCCTCAGCACGGCGCAGCTCGGCCGGGACGAGGCGCGCACCACGGGCGGGTCGTCCCCGCACCCCCGCCAATGGCGGCCGGCCCGGCTCCGCCCCCGGGAGCGGCAGAGTGGCCGCGTCCCGCCCCTCGGCGGCGGGCAAACTCCGCCCCGCGGACGCGCTGCGCTTTAGCTGGGCGCGGACTGTTCAACCGCGGCAGTGGGAGCTGCGCCGGGCGCCGCGCCGCGCGGGTGGAGGCGGCAGCGCCGCTGTGGAGAAGCCGCCGGGCGGAGGCAAGCGCGGGGCGCGGCGGGGGATAGAGAACGGGACGGGGCGAGGGGGGCGCGGCCGGCAGCGGGGAACGCGGCGCCGAGGCGCGGGAAGGGGGGAGAAGCCGCGGCCGGGCGGCGGTTAGTTCCCGCGGCGGTGGCGCCGGCGGGCGCGGGCGCGCATGCGTGAGGAGGAGAGCGTGTGGGGGCGGGGCGGCGCGGGGGGGGTAACGGTCCGTGGGCGAGGGGGGCGGGACCGTGCGGGAGGGGCCGCGTCGCCGCCCTCAGCCCGGCCGCTCGGCGCCTCGGGGGCGGTACCCTCAGCGCTCCGCCTCCCTCGCGGCCCGGAGCGGGAGTTTTCAGCCGCCCCGGGCGTTGGCTGAGGCGCTCGTTCCCTGTCAACGGCCGGGAGTGAAGGAACCGATCCCGAGTAAAAAAATTTAAATACCGTGACCGAAGCCCCGTCGCCCGTCAGGGGCCGAGCGCTCCCTCGCCGCTCTCCGTGGTCCCGGCGGGGTAGAACGCTGGGCCGCGCTCCCCGCGGCGTTCGGGAGCGCGCGATTTCCTCTGCGGTGCCGAGTGAGGGGCGCGGGGCCGCGCTGTGCTGTCACAGCGCCTCGTGGGACGCCGAGGTAGGAAGGCGCGAGGTCAGGTAGCGAGCTGGGCAGTGACGTGTCGTTCTCTGCTGCCGACCAAAAACGGCTCCGTGTGGAGTTGTTATCGGAAATAAACGCTAACGAGTGTGTCCCTTGGGGCGGGTCGTTTCTTTTTTCCCCGTGGTTGGAGCTGTTCGGGTGGTCTTAAGCTGAGGGATCCCCCGGGGCTGCTTGTGGGACGGCAGGCTGCGTTTCTGTGTGCTGCTGGGAAGCTGAGACGCCCCGTGTAATCCTGTTGTGCTTGGGTTTGGCTTTTTTTTTTTTTCCCCTAGTCTATTAATAGAACCAAATGCTGAAACGCTTAAATGCTCCTCACGAGTAACTGGGCTGCGTTTGAACTGAAAACAAAGGCTGCCTGCTGAGATGATTTCTTCTGTGGAAGAGCAGTCCCAGGTGTGCTAAATATGGATTTCTTCCCTTTTTCTTTCATGCTCCTAACCAGGACGTGCCCGGTGGGACCCCTGTCTCCTTTGTGGCCGTGGCTGCCAACTGCTCCATCAGCAAACGCAGGCCGTGCTATTGAGCTCTTCAGTCTGATCTCAGAAATCATTACCATCCCGTGACTTTGGTGCAGACTGGGGGAGCTGGGTGAAGTTATCCCCATGTGGCTGCCTCTTGCGGGGCACAGCTCGAAGGAGCTGCCCAAACCCAGCTCCACGGCCCCAGCCAGCTGAGGCAGTGCGTGTCTGCCAGAGCAGCACTTTATTTTTGTCTGGTGATAATCAGGGGTTGGCTGAGAGGAGCTGGGGCTCACACAGGACGAGCGGCACTGTGCTGCAGGAAACCAGGTCTGCTGCAGGTGCCCTTTGCGGGGCTTTAAATCAGCCCTCATCAACACGAAACATGGTACTTTTGTACGCTCATGGAACTCAGTTTTGGGTATTGCAGCAGATGCTGTCTGCTCCCAGTTATTTGTTTTCTTTTTGAGCTGCTTACTAGAGAAGGAATAAACATTGGAAGTTCACATATCTGACATACAGCTTGGGTATGTTAATCTGAAATGCCGTTTGCAAGCAGAGTAGGCCCTTTGATTTGGAAGCAAAACGAAAAGAATCTCTCCTTGGCGTCCAGGGATCTCATTATTATTATTAAGAACGTTTCAGATATTTGGGATGACAAAAGCCATCTTCATTTGCAACAAGAGAAGGCTGGTATAGAGCAGCCTTTGCAAAACCCTCAAACGAATGGTTGTAGAAAAGAAAAGATCACAAAGAAAGCAGCCGCAAGTCAAACCAACTCTCCTCCCAGGCAGGAATCCCCCAAAAGATTGTCTGCAGCATTGTGTAGCCAAAGTGGTGGTGTTGTGAAGGGGGGAGAGGGTCAGAAAGCATGAGGACTATCAACAAAATCATCAGTCTGCAGACTGGGAAGGAATCCCAGTAGTGTTTCTTAATAGAGTGCTCCTGATTGCCTGCATGAAGACGCTAGTTTCGGGATTTAGACAGATTCCAGTGATGGGCAGAGAAGGTTAGAGCTGTGTGAAGACAGAAATAAGCAGAGCAGCAGTAGAAAAGCAAGGGTAGCTGCAGGATTAGGGGCTGGAAGTTATGTTTAGTGGGGAGAGAAGGCAGCAGGGTGTGGGGTCGGGGCAGACTGCAATCCCAGGCTATATCCTGCTGGGTAATTAAGGCATTAGGAAGGATAAGCATAAAGGCACTTTAAACACCAGTCACTATCCTGTGTGTGTCTGGTGCTTTTTTCCTCCTTTCCCCGGTTCCTATTTTACGTCAGCTCTTCTCCTTACAGTACTTTTTAGTCTTCCGAGTGAAATATGTATTACACAGATGAGAAGCAAAACATTTGCGAGTTTCAAAATCAGAACAGCAGAAATGCAAGTAGAACACAGTGGAAAAAATCCTTGAAATAGTTGACCTGTGACTCCAGAATGAAAACACAAGCTCTTCCTCAAGACCAAAGGCTGTTTGCCATCCATACCCTTGCTTTTTTTCTTTATTTTTCCCCCCAGAAGATACCAGGTCTGCCTTTGGGAACACACTTCCAATAAGGGCGGAGTGAAATTATTTTTGCTGCTTTCTGCCAAAGTGAAATGAAGTGTGTCAGCGTGAAAGTTGTACCACTGCTGTGGAGCCGAGCGCTGCGCTCTGCCGTGTCTTTTCTCTTTTCTTTTTGCAGCTCCTACTTTGTCAAGTCTTTTTGATGGCACTGAGATGAGAGGAGCACACCTGAAGTGTCTCACACGGCTTCCTCAGGGCACAGCCGTTGTGTGAAGTTGGCAAGTTATTGCATGAGGGGTTAGCTGCGAGATTCTTCTCTTTGGAAGCAGTTTTCTTTACTTGTCAGCTGTATTGTAGTATAAAGCCTTTTATCAGGTGGCTTGACTGCTGCTCTTTGGTTTAATGGTAGTGGTTTAACTTGAAGGTGCTCTGATTTTCCTGTTCTTTCCATCCTTCCCCGAAAAGAGGGGAGAACAAGGTCCCTCAAACTAGACAAACTTAGGATAATTTGCTAATGGCATTTCTTGTGATTTAGGCAAGTTGAAGCTGTACCGAAAGGGGATGGAGTCCTCGAGGGGAATGTTATTTTGTGCTGAATAGCCTCTGCCTTTTCATAGGTATGAAATAAGTGTATCCAGTGTAGCTCCTCATCTCCTTGGGGAGCGTTGGTCCCATGCGTGGACGTGTCCTGATTTTCCTGAGCAGCAGCCTGTCACTCTTAAAGCATTGGGTCTCACTGCTAGGTAGGATGAGAGTGAAAGTCCTGAGCTTTTTAGTACTGCTGTTTAGGATTAGCGCGATGACTGCTGAATTCAGTCCCTGTGATGCTGGGTAAGCACTGTACAGAGGTGAAAACCTAACAGGTGATGCATACACAGAGCACAGAAAGCTGAGTATACCTTACAGAGCGTGCAATGGCAGAGGCAGATTTGTGGTTCTTCTTGATTTTTGTAGTGGTCTGAGGGTTAAGAAGAAAGTACTCAGACTGGTCCTTCTCAGCTCATTAGGTCAGCCATTGATGTTTGCACCTTCAGTGTAAGAGCTGTAGTTACAAACCTTCGTGTGGGGAGGTGCTTTTCTTTAGTTCCATCCAGGGACATCTTGGAGATGTGGACTCTATGTGTGATCTGTGTTGGAAACTGCTGAGGCAGAGAGTTGCTGTGAAGATTAAAGGAACTGAAAACTTGAGAAGTAGGACAGTGGAAAAACGTCGAATTTAGTTTTTAAAGCACTAGACTTGATGACTAGTTCCTGAAGTGTTTTCTGTGAGTATGTAATTAGTAAATCAAATGAACGTTACAACAAAACCTCGCCACAGTTCTGGGGTGGGAAAGTAGATGTGTGTCACTCTGTGTGTATCTGCATACATGCACACATACTTTCAGATGTGTCCTTCTGGTCAGAGGGCTCGTGGTCTTGCTTGCAGTGAGGCAAGGTAAGATGGCACTTCTGAATGCTGGGAGGCTATTTCTCAGACTGATAGGATCAGAAATGCAATGAGGTATGAACACTCACTCCCCTGAGAGGTGAATGCTTTCATTGCACGTGGAGCAACTTCTGTATGCGTTAAAGATCGCCTTGCGAGGGAGCGTAATCTGTCTGTGGTCTTTAGTTAATGTCCCTTTATATGATGTCTCTGATGAATGTTTAAATGTTGAAAGAATGCAATACCTGACAGTTGTTGTGTTTGTATCATGTCATGACAATGAGAAAATTGACACGGCCCATGTTGTTTTCAGGTTTGCTGTAAACTGCCTACAGTAGCTATAATGACACCAGCCCTCAGAGAGGCAGCAACAAAAGGTCATGGTATCCACTTGTCACCTTCTTTGTCCTCTAGAGCTATGGAGTCTGATACAACTTTGTGCATGGAAAATTCCAGAGCAGTGGAAGAGAAGATAAAAGAGGACTCCATTGCACGGATTACTTGCTCAGTCCTGGGGTTCCCCACTGCTGAGCCCGGCCTCAGGAATAATATCTTCAGCGTGCAGCATTTTGCTTCTCCACCATCCTCCAAGCGCTATCAGTCTGTCCTGTTAATGAGTACCAATTCTGCGTTTAGCAGCAAAACCGGTAAGCAAATGAAATCGGGAGAGCCCGACTGCTCCAGGATGAGAAATGCATTCCATAATGGCGCCGACGCATCGCTTGGTCAGATCAGTCAGTCAGGACCTGAGGAACAGGTCAAAGGGGAAGCTTTTGCAGAGACCACCTCTCCGAATTTGGCAGAAACGCCAAGACTTTGGGATTCAAATGTAACCGAATCCGGCAACGCAGAAGAAATGCGGCTCTTAAATGATAAATGGTACAAAAAGAATGGTTTTTTGGGTAGGGCTTTGGGAGTCTGCGCTGAAACAATAAAAGGGGATTTATTACAGCAAATTCTTCACGGGCCTTCAGAAGGGATTTTGAGCTGTGCCCGGGAGGAGGTGTACTCTCGCTTACTCCAGTGTGTCACTAAGCAACAAATGGAGATCAGCCGCACCAAAAGAACTCAGAAACGTTTACAAATGCTCCTGGCAAAGCATGTTATCAAACACTGTGATCAGCAGCTGAAGTGCTTCGTAAAACATCAGTTTCAAAGAATGAAGCTTTTACACAAGCCAGCCAGGTTTTCGAGCGGTAGCTCCCTCAGGTGTGCGGAAGGTTGGCCAGCAAACACTGCAGCTACTTTGGAAAGTAGTTCGAGTGTGGATGTACAGAATGGAGTTTGCGTTGCACCGGGGGAAATCCGGGGGTTCGCCCTTTCTGCTGGAGGGCTGCTGTCTCGTGTGGAAAAGGATCTGGACTCCGATGCAACGTGTAGCAGCTCAGATGAAGACTATGAGGAGCAGACTGTAAGAACAGCTGTGGAAGCGTAAGTGTTAAATTCCTGCTTAGACTCATGTGCTTCATGCTTATAAATCAAGCTGGAGGGGTGTAGACCTGCAAATTCCTTCTTGTCTAAGTAACCTCTCTCTGTAGGTAGTCCTTCTGAAGTCAGCGGGACTGCCTATGTGGGCTAGATTGGGCAGGATCCAGACAGAAAGTAAGAACTTGTAACCGTACAGGGCTTAAGCAGCAGTTACGTTACTGCACCGCAGAGAGCAAGATGTTGTACTGTGCTGAATCAAGTGTGCATCGCATTAACGCTGCTAATTATTCAGTACTTGGATTACGCCGTAAATCACAACAGATAGTGATAGCAGTGCAGTGAATGATCCTTGTGGCTAGTATCAAACTAAATTACAGAGAATTAGTCAATGTTACAATCTTGAAATCCATTATTAGGTGATGAAGAATAAGTATAATCATCAATGCACTTGTCAAGCCGTCCAGTATTTCAGAGTTGTATACTGAAAAAGTCTGCTACTTTGAACAACGATTTGTAAATGTTGATTAACTTAATGAGTTGCTTTGTGTTATTTGGAAGTTTGAAGGATTGTTTCTGTTGTTTCTGGTATCTTCAAGAAGTACCAGAGCGAAACTAATCTAATTAGCTAATACTGCAGTTGTGCGTGTCTGTTACGTTGTCAGAGAACCTGTCAGTACAAATTATCATAGCTTTGGGAATCGGCCACGGGTAAGACAAGTGGGCTGTAGAGTTGTTCAAGGAATGGTGATGGAAATGCAGCCTCTCCTTTGGTTATTTCTTATTTGACTATGCTGTCAACGCGGTATCTTCTGTTGAGAAATTGTAGAAAGCATTGAAAACACAGCTTCTTTCCCTTTTGGGCAGGTGAAAAGGAGGGAGCATCTCCCAAGGTCTGTAAAGATGACTTAATGGCAGCAGCATCTCTAGTGCTTGAAGTCAGGACCATTTCTGTGCTTCCTCATCTCCTAATGCAGCCCCTGCTTTCAGGGACCTTCTGAAAAGCACTGAGTGATGCTAGTGTTGATGGGAAAATAAATATCAAAAAAAAAAACCCCAAACAAAGATCTTAGTCTGTTTCTTCAACAGCACAATGATCAGAAGAAGTCAAGGAAGCCTCGTTTTCCATTGAAACAGAGCTGTGCCATGTTATGTGTTTCAAGCTTCTGCTATGAAAGCTTGAGTGCGGCATGGGTCTGTCAAATCACTGCTGTGCTTTGTTAAACTCTGTACATCTGGAAGACAGGAGAAGAGTTTTTCATTTTCTTTTGTGTATTGTCAGAGTGGTAAACACCACATTAGGGACCAACCCAAAGCATAACGTGTTGCCAGCTGAGTTACCATCACCTCAAATATTTCAGTCTGCAAAAATACTCTTCTTATTTTGAAATACTCTAATGAAAAACCACCATCTCTAGCTCTTCCCAGCACTGAAGATTGAACATTCCTCTCTTGGCTGATATGTTTGAACTTCTGAGTAATGCCTTTGCCTCCGGGATTCTTATCTTTTGATTACATGAACTGAGTGGAGAAAACTGATGTGTAATTCTGATTCTCAGAGGGTAGCGGATAATCTAAAACTTGGATTGGAGTTCAGTGCGAGGGTTGTCTCTTTTCCTCTTGCCAGGGACGGTCCAGTTTCTCATACTGCCAGTCCTTCAGCTTCATTTCTTGTAGCTTTCAGATTACTGAAGTTATCTTTCCACATAGGGCTTCTCCAGTTTGTTTTGTTGTGCTGACAGAAAAGTCCACAGAGGATTATTAAGGACACAGCACCACCTTTGGCTTGGGAAATCCCAGGCTGCCTGGAAGGTGAGGGAGTATTCTGGAGAAGCTTAGCTCTGTGTTGCCCTGTTGCAAGACTGTTACCTTGGCTGCTGCTAGGCGGCAGGAGGCCGGGTAGATTGTCTGTAGGCTGACATAGTGCAAACTCCTTGTTTTTCCGCCCCTCTTTTTTATGTTCTTAAGGTTAAAAGCAGTCAAGCAGCAGAGATGACTTGTTGGTAGTGTGTGTTAGCAAAGGTTTTACTGCCTTGTCAGCATGAAAGTCACAGTGTTGGAACTGTGCTGCTGGACCAGCAAGTGCAGAGTTAAAGCACCACCTAATTTAAGCTGAAGACTTTTTGTCTGTGTGCATAGGTTGAGCCAGTGCCTGAGTTAACATTGCAGTGGGGACGGGCTGTCTCTCCTCTGAATTTATCACTATCTTATGCTTGGGATGGCTTTCTTTGTTCTCCACCTTTCCAAAGATTTGTCTTCCTGGCTAAAAGACTGTACTTCCTTTGGGTGGCAAATGTGCAGCTATGCAGCTACTGAGATTTGCTTTTATTTCTGAGCTTTACCACTTTAAGATTCTTTTGATTACTTTTCAGCTGGACAAGAAAACAAAAGGAAGTTAGCTTCCATTTTTATCTTTGCTAAGTGGATTTATGTTGCTTTGAGATGCTTTTCTCTCCCAGGGAATTGGTTCTTAGTGCTTTCCAGAAATAATGTGATTATATGGTGAGAGAATGCTCATTTCCTCGGTTTGGAGTGTTATTTCTCCTACTGAAGACTTTCACTGATGTGGAAAGACTCTTCCTCTTGTAATATTCTAGATGTTAGAAGGTTCTAGTAATGCACTGTGAGTGGGGAAAATCTTTGGGTTCTACCTATATCACAAAATATGGATTGTGTTTAACAATTGTGTGGGAATAAGTGAGCCAGTGGCTGGCCATAGCTGTGCCCTTTGTAGCTTGCTACATCAACCCAGTGTGCAAGGGAGGAGGAGCTTCCCATTCACAGGTTTGCCAGAGCCCAGCCTGCTTCCATTACAGGAGAGGGAAGATCTGATTCCAGCCCCAGTTTTTCACGGTAAGAAAAAAATCTGGAGCTATATTTAGCTCTTTGAACCTGTTCATTCCCGTTATCCTGGAAAGAGTTTTGCCCAATGAGTATTGACATAAGCCCTTCTGAGCTGTATCTCAATGCTCTGTGACTCAAGTCAGATTGTCTTTATCCATCTATTTCAATACCCATGTTGTTCAGTTGCAAATAGCCGTTACAAGATACTTACACCATTGTTCATCCCCTGTGCATTACACAGGTGCTGTCCTCAGACGAGGGATCTTTGGTATGCTCATGAGCAGAGAGCTTTTTTTAGTTGGCAAGTCACAGTGCTCTGATTTCTCCAATAATTGGAAAGCCCCGTCCCATTTCTTAATCAAAACACATTCGGTTCTTTGAGTATTTGTCAAGGAGAAGCACGAAGGAACAGTTGGCTCATTGCAGGAGTTCTGACATCTTGCTTCTGGTGTATACAGCTCAGCAGTGTCTTCAGCTCATCACAGCTTCTGTGAAAGGTTTCTTGGGCAGTGTAGCAAACTTCATAAACATTCTGTAGTATTCTCTTGTACCATTCCTTGCTTTGGGTGTGAGAAGTCCCTCGAGATGCTGTGTCGAGGATATGGTGGTACTTCTTCCTGTTTTAATAAAGACAGAACTCAGGTGCCAGTCGCTGTCTCTGTGTCAGGTATGATAACCAAAGTGGATGCAGGACCCAGTGAGCCATCACAGAGCAGGGTGTAAGCAGTTCCCTTAGGAATTCACAGCCCACATCCACCACTTGAAATGCAGCACTGACAACATTGCATCAGCTTCTTCCAGTTGGAACTGCTCAGTCTTCCTTTGAGGTTCATGAAAATGAGAGATTACCTGCAGAAATGATGTCAAATAAGATGACTTTGGGGAGGATGTCGCCTTGAAGTATTTTCAGCAGCACACCTCTGCTTGGGGAGCTATGTAACATTTCTTTCTGGGACAGCCTTGCATCCTTATTCCTGCATTTCCCGTGCATGCACGATGTGCCTAAAGGTTCTGACTGTTCACAGCATACCACAAAAAAGCCAGATGTGGTCATTTGGGAAACCCTTAAGAGCTTCAGAGTACTGATTGTTGAGGTGTTTTTTTTTCCTTCCGAACGCATTGAGCGATCTTCCGGAATTGAAAGATCTATCACTGGTGTTCTTTAAAAGGCACAGCTGCTCACTCCATCAAATAGCAATGTCTGTACCTAATTGATTAGAGAGAAAAGCTTCTTACAGCAGACCTTTCTGCAAAACAAGTTGCTATCTGCCTACTTGGGAGAAGTCCGGAGCTCTGTTTCCCCAGTCCTCCTTCCCCCATCTGAAGGAAACCCTTTTGCATCACTTGCTGGGATTATTTTCCTTCAGAAATATTTTCATGCTTTTCCTCTGAATTCTGAAAGACACATTTTACTGATTATCTTCCAGCAACCTCACGCCTGACGAAGTAGCACTGTCGTATTTTTCCATGCCCATGGGCTTTATTGTGCCTGGAATCTTCTATAATGAATGTGCAGAGATATGAAGGGAAAGAAAAAAAAAAAAGCCAGAAAGTCCTTTTTTTTTCCCCCTCCCTTAGATTTCTAGTTGGGAAGAGAAAGATTAGAAATGTGCTTTTAGTATAAATACTTGGCAGGGAGGGGAGCAGTAAGGCGGAGAGAATAGAGGAAGGAAGAAAATATTATGACTGGTATCTCCAGTTCGGATCTGTTTGTTCTAGATTATTTTCCAGTGTTCCGAGCAGTTTTTCTCATGGCTAATTGAGCAATGTCAGTGCAGCTCTGCAGGCCCCACAACAGAAGACACTGCTTGGGGGCTGGGGCTTTTTGCCCATCTTTGAGCCACATTATGAGGAGAAGCTGTTTGTTTTTGCAAGATCGGGTCCTAATGTTCCGCTCCGGGCCGTAATTTCTCTTCAAAGCTGATAAGAGAACTGAATTCTGGTTGTGGGAAGGGGAGGAATAGAGTCTGCCAGCAATGCTGTTCTCCATTTCCCTTAAGCGCAAAACCCCAACGGTTTCTAGTTTTTAAGACCTTTTTGTTTGATGAGTGAGGGAAATGTCTTATTTGCATAAGAGATGAGTGTGACGACCTTTGAATACGTATCAATTCATAGGTGCTGATTCTGAAAACTTTGAGGCATTGCTTTTGCATGAATTCCATTCCCTGGATTCTTGGCTCTGGTCGCTACATGTGGGAGGAGAATTGTGTGCAGGGAATGAAAGAAAAGCCTGCTCTACGTTACCTTCTGTTTTCATTCGAGGGACGCATATGTTGTTTCAGAATCTATTCTACCTCACTTGCTGGGATTTCTGTAAGGAGGATTGACAACTCCTCAAGGGTCACACATGCATGTGCTGTTTTCTCTGTAGATATCTGGTATACAGCGACAAGGACTTGGTTTTGAGCAAGACTTCCTTCTCGCAATACCAGAGCAGCGCTCTTGTGAATGAGGATCCTGATTTCTAACCTGTAATTACATCAGTATTTCTGCAGCTGCTGAAAGCTGACTGGAAGGTTGTAAGGAAAGGCAGCAAGTTGGACAAGTTCTAACGTGCAAGAGAGCCTCAGAGCTGGGAATGGCAGGGCTTCTGAATTAAACAAGTGTTGAATGCGTATGAAATAAAAACTTGGCGGTATGCTTCCAAATGACTATTTAATGCATGTCAACATAGCATAGTAGAATAGAGACTCTAATGATTAGACACATGTATATACATGATGAGCTCGCACACTTAATGACATGGTAGGTGCCCAAGCACTCAGTGCCTGATGAGATCTGCTATTTAAGCTGGGTTTTACAGCCAGCTTTTATCCTTCTGCTAAGCTGTGAAATGTGTTTGTTTTAATGGAAAGATTTGTGTACAATCAACAAGAAAAGTGTGTGTGCAACATCTTGAAAAGTGAGGGCGTTACGATTGCATTTTGCAGATAACATTGATTCCTTAAGAATCCACTTCAAAGGGATGCATCCGGATCCCTTGAAAGTCTGCATGCATGGGCCTGGAGACAGGAAATCATTTAAGTGCTTTCCTATTCGCACGAAATAGAAAGTGTGCTTAAAGGCTTCCCAAAATAGGAATGCTCTCCTGTAATGGGCTTTCATTCATACTGCTAAATATGGGTGAGGAATGTAACTTAAGATATCAGATTTAAATATACTGACCTGTGTTCTTTTTTTTTTCTTTTTTAATTAAAACTGAAATAGCTGGAAATTATTTTCATCCAAACATTTGACCTAGTTGCTGTGGGCCAAAGCATTTGGTGTTAGGGAATTAAAATCAATGTATTTCCAATTAACAAACTTCTAATTCTTGCATCTGGTGTTGAAAGAAGTATAAACGCAAGCATGTGTGGAGATGGATGCTTTGTAACCTCCTCTTCTCCCAGCCAGGGGGGTGGGCAGGGTAACGGTGGAATTGAGCAGAACTCCATGCCAGGCTCCTACCAAATACCCAAACCAGGAAGGTTGTCCTGTTCAACCACACATTTACGGCTGTGTTGGCCCCTTGTCCCTACAGTCCCCGGTACTGCATGCAGCCAGGCTGACGCTTACAAACCAGGTAGGTGCTACAGGCACGCTGCCCCTGCCTACCTCTTCCTGAGAGTGTCAGTGCAAGTTTGGGGCCCGGCTTCAGGGGTGGCAGGGCTGCTTGTATGCTGTATTGGTCTACTGTACGTATCTTTAAAGGCTTATGTTGTAAGCTCTGTCTTACTTTATGTTGGTCGTGGGATGCAAACGTTGCTCTGCTTTCTTGAGCTCTCTTTTCAAGGGCAGTTGTGTAATGCTTACTGGGGATTTCTAGGCTCGTGTTCCCGGTGTTTGTTGTTAGTCTATTGATGTGCCATTTCAAAGGCAAGAAAACCTGTTTCCAGGCAGCCCTGGTGTTCCTGAGCTGGTTTGCTTTTACTTTTATTTTTATTTCCTTTGCATGTTAGCACTGCCTGCTTCTCTGCTTCATGCTGATCGGAGCGAAGTTATGTGAAGGAAGCTGGGTGTCGGGGCAGCTGATGGAAACTGACAAACTGATTTTAAAACGTTCTGAACAAGCAGCATTTGCAGGTTTGCGTCCTGAAGAGGGTTTTATTATTGCTAAAAGGTGAGAGGGTGCTGATTGTTTTCCTTTGGCAGGTTTTTACTTTTTCAGCAGTTAATATTCTAACTGACTGTGCCTCCACCAGCCAGGTTGGCCTTTTATCATTAACATCTGTTAAGAATGACGTGAACAGAACTGAAGAGGAAAAGCACCTACCAGAACTGCTACAAACTGCTGGAGCTCAACCCCCTAAACGGGCCGCAGTGCTTTACCAAACTGAATTTGGTGCCTTTGCTGAGCCCTAGATGAACAATTCAGTGTCTGTGTAACAACTGTACTGTCTCTATTATAAGACCTACAGGAATGGTATGGTTGGCATAGGAGCCCCAAATGCTGGCTGTGGCATCTCCTCGGATTGGAAGATGCTATTTCTCAGATAGGGGAGCATACAGAGCTTCAGCATTAAATTCTTATTAAACGTCTTCTTCTCTAATGTATCCAAGCACAGAAATTTTCCTTTTTCCTCTTTATTTTTTCAGTTATCTCCTACAGCTGATTGCAGCTGATAACTTCAGGAATTCTTGCCTGAAATCCTCAGGCCCGATGACTCATCTGAAGCATTCACCTGGATGAAGGTTTCCCGTTAGGAAGGACAAGATATGCGTTGTGTATTAGTATCAACACATGTCATTGGGTGCAGTTCTGAAAGTATTAAGTGGCAGTGGCACGTCAGGGATGGTGCGACCAGGCGTGGGTGCCAGGCGTTGCGATAAGCAGTTGCTGATGTCCGTAGATGACAGGGAGGGCTGCCACCCATCTGTTCTGGAGCCGTGTAGTGTTTCAGGGGAAAATCTCTGCCAGGTAAAACTCCTGGTAAACACCAAAGAAGATAACAAGCCTCAATGACCCGATAGCAGGCGTTTGCAGAGATTTCAGTGTAACTCTTGAGTACCAGAGAGCCTCCTAAATGACTTGCTGGCCTGGTTTGGTGCCAGCTCTCTCAAAACAGTGGGTATTACCCTCCACACTCAGTCTGCAGTGGCTGCTCCTGATTGAACTGTCAGGGTGAGCGATGCAGTGTTGTGTAGCGCTGCTTGGCTATGATGCCAGAGGATTCTATTTGTTGCTGTTTGTTTGAGTCTTGTTTACACTCTGGAATGCGTGGAAGAAATGTCGCTCGTGAAGCAGCACTTGCTGTTTTTTTTCAGTTATGTGGTTATTATGGGTTTAACAGTGAACTGTTTGAGGGGAGTTAATACTTCAACAGCAACTGAAGTTAGTTCTCTCTGAAAATAAACATGAAGTAGGCGTGCTGGAAGAATGAGACCTGCCTCTGGTCAGACAGTGTCACATGGGGAACGTGAAATGTCTGGGGGTTCTGTACTATTGAGTGAGCTGTCCCCCGAGAGTCAGGAGATGTATGATAATTTCCAGTGTGCGTTGTGTCTCATGGATTTCATCGTGAGTCAGATGATGTCTGGATGGGATTTAAGGATCAGGAGAATATTTGATGGTTCGTTTTTTAATTTCCAGACTTGAGTCTTTCATCAAAGTGATGGACTTCTGCCGTTGTTTTCATTGACTCCCTCCAAGGAAGGTGATGAGCTGTTTATCCTGAGGATAATTAATCTGTAGTTGATGAGCTCATCCTTTCTCCCTTGTACGTCAGTGTCACATGATTGGCAGTGAGTGTCTGGTAGCACAGGAGTTGCCACTGAAAGGAGAAGGTGAAGCAGCAGGCATGGCTGTGGTCAGGATCACTGCATTGCTCTGGGACTAAATCACCTGCAAACTTAATACCAGAACAACGTGGGAATAAGTTGAAGGGGGGGGCATGGCATGGCAGAAAGCACAAGTGGAAATACAAGTGTCAGGAGCAGCTGCCGTTCTTAGGTTTAATGAAGAATTTTTGAGTTGGAGTTACTCCCACTCACGCAGTGTGAATGCCTTGCTCTCCATCTTGTCCTTGTTGAAGAACATTGTAACTTGAAAATTCTGATTTTCTTTGGAACAAAGCTTTAGGAAGGAGACTGTGTTGTGGGTTGGTAAGCCTATGTTCTGGAGTCTTGGTGTGGGCCTGCTGCAAGCATCCTCCTTTCCTGTGCAGTGGGAAGCATCCTGTCATTGTCTCTGCAAGCATGTCACGGTAGGGGCACATTACGTGTCCTCACTCAAAAGCATGAGGCTAGGAGGCTCCATTTCATGTTAATTCTCAGGATATAACATACATGTGGAGAATCTTGCCTTGCAGTCAGCTGTGTGCTCTAAAGTACTGGCTTTCCAGTACTCACCATACTTATTTAATTGGCTTTATTGGGAATGTAACTACCAATCCCAAATTCTATGGCTTTTTGTGCATTTAAAACATCACTATGTTATACTTCATTAGTTATGAGCTGTTACTCAGGCTTCTTGTTTCATTTGCTTATAAAAATAAAATGCATCTAAGAGGTTTAAATTCCTCCCCTTCCTCTTCCTTGTATACAACCAAAAAAAACCCAAAGCCATGTGATACCCAATCAGCAATGTGTGCCCAGCAATGTTGTTCTGGCTACCACATCCCCTTTGTACTCAGTTAGGTTGCCCTGGTTTGTTCTTCGGGACAGACTGATCTTTGCTGCTGGAAAGCAAATCTCGCCTTCGTCTTCATGGAGGCACTGGTAGAACAAAACGCTTCTCAAAGTTCTATTGCTTTTCTGCAGTGTTGATCTGCCTTTGTAAACACATCATCTGTTCTTGTCTCTCATTCCTCTTTTTTGGGAGAAAGGGAGGAGTGTTGAGGTTTGTAGGGAGCTGAGAGGAAGGATTCATAGCCTGGAGAATTCCTCCATGTATTCTGTCTGCAGATAACAGCTAACAACTTTTTTTCTGTTCTACTGATAGTGTTGCTTAGTGCTCATCAGTTGCCTGTTCAGTCTTACTGGGGTGATGCGTTACAACTTCAGAGTTACATTTTTGATTATAGTTTGCCTTTCTGCATTTGTGCCTGTTCTCTCCATGACTTGTTTGTTCTACTGCATGGCTTCTTTTGTTGCAAGTTGTGCAGGATTGGCCTCCTGCAGTTCAACCAAAACAGTAGAAATGCCAGCCACAGATTATGCCTCTCATTCAATGCCAGCATGTTTTTCTAGGGAAATTCAAATGAGATGCTTTATTTGTGCAAAGTAAGCATAGCCCATCTCTTCCTATTCTCATGGCCCTGAAGGAACGCAGGAGATCGCATCCAGATCTAGAGTCATTCCAAGAGCAGCACACTTATATGCAGATAAATATTTCACAGCACTACAGCACTGACCTTAGAAGTTTTGGAAATGTGATGCGTGTATTGAACTGCTGGCAGAACTTGGAATTCCTGTGAGGGATGTATGATGTCAAAGGCATGCAAACCAAGTTGAGATGCTCTGCATGCAGGAAATGGGACAGCCCTTTTTTTTTCTTGCTTCAATTCCAACCGTTTTACTGTAGCTCCTGCCTGACTTCCTCCTTCACTAAAAGTCCTTGTGATGTTTGTAACCTTTGTGGGCTTGTTTTCCTTTGCTGGGTCTGCAGAATTCATGAGTTCACTGGTACCATCTTAAAACAGCTTTCTCTATCCACCTAAATTTACAAAGTGAAGGAAAGGGGGATGCTAGAGTGCTTCATTATTGTAGTGTGTTAAAAGCATTTAGTAATCTCTTCCTGTTCATCAAGAGATCATAGAATCACAAAATCCTTGGAGTTGGAAGGGACCTTTAAAAGTCACCTAGTTTAACTCCCCTGCAATGAACAGGGACTCCACTGCTTGATCAGGTTGCCCAGGCCTGTTCCAGCCTCACCTTGAAAGTCTCCAGACCTTGTTTTCTCTGTGCTGAAAAGCCCCAGCTCTCAGTCTGTCCTTGCAGGGGAGGTGTTCCATCCCTGGGATTGTTTTTTTGTGGCCGTCCTCTGGACTCGCTCCAACAAGTCCCTCATCTTTCCTGAACTGAGGCATCCACATCTGGATGCAGTATTCCAGGTGAAGTCTCACCAGTGCAGAGTTAAGGAGTGAGGTCACCTCCCTCACCCTGCTGGCAATGCTTCCACTGATGCAGCCCAGGGTATGGTTGGCTCCCTGGGCTGCGAGGGCACATTGCTGGCTCATGTCCAGCTTCCTATCCACCAGTACCCCTAAGTCCTTTTCGGCAGGGCTGTGTTCCATCCTTCAATCCCCCCCTTCAATCAAGGGTTGCCTCGATCCAGGTTGAAAGATCTTGCACTTGGATTTGTTGAACCTCATGAGGTTCACCTGGGCCCACTGCTCAGCCTGTCTAGGTCCCTCTGGATGGCATCCTGTCCCTCTGGTGCATCAGCAGCATCCCGTGGCTTGGTATCATCAGCATACTTGCTGTGGGTGCACTCAACCCCACTGTCATTGTTACTGAAGATATTAAAGAGTATTGTCCCCAGTACCGACCCCTGGGGGACATCACTCATCACCAATCTCCATCCAGTCATTGTGCCACTGACCTCTATTCTCTGATTCAATCCTGCAGCCAGTTTCTCATCCATCGAACAGTCCACCCATCAAATCCATGTTCATCCAATCTGGAGAGAAGGATGTTTTGGGGTACTGTGTCAGAGTCCCTACTGAAGTCCAGATAGATGACATCAATGGCTCTTCCCTTGTCCATTGATGCAGTGACACCACTATAGAAGGCCACCAGTTTGGTCAAACAGGATTTGCCCTTGGTAAGCCATGCTGGTTCTCCCATGTCAGCTCCCTGCCTTCTGTGTGCCTTAGCATAGCTTCCAGGAGGATATTTCCTGGCACAGAGATGAGACTGACAGGTCAGTACTTCCCAGGACCATCCTTTTTACACTGCTTAAAAATGCATGTGATGTTGCCTTTTTTCCAGACACCAATGCCCACAAATACTTGTCTCGTTTATTTACTGAGTGAATGTTAGGCTATACCTTACACCGTAATAGGAATTAGAGACTTATCAATTAAAAAATTCCTTTTTCAGTTGTTCATCCCTCAGGTTACCATAATATTTTGCTCTGACACTGGGCATGGGATGGAAGGGAAGAGAGGCTGAAATCAATTCCTTTGGTGTGAGCCTGGTCTGAGAATGTCTGTGCTTAGTTTAGTTGGGAAGTCGTCCTTCCAAAGGAGCCTAAGGACATTGTTATTACAGTGCAATTACCTAGCAGAGTTTAATTACACACCACTCTTACTTTAAGGCCTTAAGAAATACATAGTATTTTAGAAGGAAGGAAAAGCATTTCCATAATGTATTTAACAGCACATGCAGTTAATTCAAGATTTAATATTGTGCTTGAGAATAAAACCTATGTGAGCACATTTTTGAAACATGACTTGTAATGCAACTCTGGAGAGGATTTGTTTTAATAGTGTACAGATATGATTTCTTTATCTTCAGGTTGGAAGAATGGTTCTTCTGTTATCTGCTGTGGGTTGGCTATCTGAGTACAGACTCTGACTTCGTGCGCTGTATGTGACGTATGACCACCTGCAGTGCTTCTCATTCCTTCCTGTTTCCCAGCTGTGTGGGCAGGTGTTGGGGTTTTTTGCTTCTCATCTGTACCCCTCTCTGTGGTCTGTTTTAGAACATACCCTTCTCCGGAGACGGTTCCATCCAGCATCAATGTGTTCTGTGTTTTTGTACCCGATCTTCTTGTATTGACCTGCTTTTGCAGAGTGAAGCATTTGCTTCTGGTGTCTGTCTCTTCTTGCTTCTCTTGTGATACTTCCATGTTCTTTGTTGGCAGAGGAACAAGGGTTCATGTAGTCAGCCTGTGTAAAACTTGCCATGTAGTGTCATGCAGCTCGCTTCAGATCAAGTAGTTAATCCCAATCACTTGTTGGATTTAAAGCACTTCTTTTCCAGTAGGAGTTTTTTCACAGTTATTTATTTCTGCCAGACTATTTGACAACTTTGATGGGGAAAAAACACCATTTTCTTGAAATAAAATGATTTAGTTAATGATATGATCCCACTGAAAGTAGCATATAGAATTGTTGTGTTGTCTCTGTTTCAATTTACCTGACCATCCAAATGATGCATTGAGTGCTACCATTATGCCATTCATTTATTTAACACGTAGTTTGAGTGAAGTTTTCTGGCAGCAGGGATGAGTTTAGTGTAATGTCAAGTAACTGGAGGCATATCCTCTGTTACAACAGCAGTAAGAGTTTTGATCTGGCTGTACTACACTTACTTGCTTCTGTTTATCAAGTAACTTGAATAAGAAAACTAAGTATTGTGTTTGGGCAGTGACCAGATACCTGGCCAGTCCCTTCTGGGTGATGTCTTACTGGATTACGTTTGTTAGCAAACAATATTCCTGGAAACTTGTGGGAGGAACAGCAGACAAATTGAAGTTCTAGCTGGTGAGGTACTGGAATTCTGTACAGATCTGTAATTTGCATTAACCTGATATAATTCAGTAGTTTTGGCAGTTTGGGGTTTATAATGTGTTAACAGAAAAGTAGCCTAGCCTAGGAATGGTCTGTGAACATTGTAGTGGTTTGAGCAAGTTCTGTAGTTACAGAGATCAGCTGATGTGAAAATGGATGGTATAATCAGGTATCTTCTGAAAGCAACTGAGACACTTGCAACATGAGGCAGAGCAGCTGTCAAAAATGTTCTTGTGCAAATGTGGTTATCTTTATTTTTGGACTAACCAGCATTTTGTCTTCACAGCAGCTATACTTCTGAATGGAAGTGGCTTGCAGACAGAGCTAGAATTGGCAGCCGTTGGACATGGCTTCAAGCCCAGATTTCAGAACTAGAATACAAAATCCAACAACTAACTGACCTTCACAGGCAGATACGTGCCACCAAGGTATTGTCTGATAGCTCATAAATGAGCTTTTTGAATTGTTTTTTTTTTTTTTTTTTTTTGACAGTGTTTCTTGTAATGTATATTTCTTTGATTCCTCATTGTTGTTGTTTGTTTTGCCTTGGAGTTCTTCTATATCAGCAAACTATTGCACACAGAGGTTAATAGGAAAGACATCAAGAGGTAAAAAGTATTGTACCCTGGAGGCATCAGTACAGGACTGAGAGTCAGGGACTCTTACCTTCCTGTCTGTAGTAGCTGGGGACTTTGTTAGTGACGTTCAGGGGCCCGGAACAAGCCATGTCAGTTATCACACTATTTTTTTTTCTGCTGTGGAAGAAGTAAGATTTGTTTTTTGGGAGGGGTGGTTGGCTATTCATTTGTGCGTCGTGGGCGTCCGGGGGCTTTTTCTGTTATTTACAGTGCATGCTTATCCTAAGGATTAGTTAGTTAATGTTTGTACAGCACTTTGAACAGGTCAAGGATTAATTATTGCTAAAATTCCAACGTGTATAACTCATGTGCTAGCTTTTGTAAATCAAACTGGCTAGACAGTGGTAAAGTCACATTCCTGAAACATTAATAATCTATCTATCTATCAATGTAATGGCTTGTCCAGGTCAGTCTCAAGCACAAGAAGCCAAAACTTGTGACAGTTCTGGTGGTGTGAGAGTAACAGGTTTTAGAGGAGGGCTTCTAAACTCACCATTAATGAGCCACATGAAAGTTGTGTGATCTATGCTGTGGTCAGATAAGCACAGATAGAGAGGAGCCAGGAGATGCTTCAGGTTTTACGTGACCGAACATGAGATTTGGAGGGAGAGAAGGAAGAAGAACAAAGGAAGTCATGCTAGAAAGCATTTCTTTTTGATCACATAAAGAATTATTATTTCACCTTGTAGTTCTCAGAACCCATTGTCGCACATCCAACTTTGTCTCCACAGTCAAATTTTTCTTTAAGAAAATATTTGAAGGACCTCTATTTGAGGGTCTTCCCTGCCTCTCTGCCCATAGAGGTAAAAGGAGATTTTGTGCTTTGCTGAATGGTGAGAATATCCGTATTGTGACAATGTCCAGAAGACCAACTACTCACACTCCAATATGCCCCAAATCAGACTTTAAGATGGCATAGGTCCCACGGGCTGCAGAACAGCGAGAAATAAATAACAGAGAAATGAGAGAGCATTCTTTCAGTCATGCATTTTCTTCGCATTAGGTGGCATGTTGGCTCAGAGCCTGGTCTTCTTCCTGCTGGAGATCTTTAGTAACATTCCTTTTTGCAAACTTCATGCCCCTTTTACCAGCTGTGGTGTTTGGTATTTGGCATTGTGTCCCATACAGAAGGTAGACAAATATTCTTTGGCTCTGATTTTTTTTTTCTTCTTATTTTTGTCTCCATGTTCATAGCATGGTAGTGCAGCAGTTAGGGAAGGACATGTGGACTGATAGAAGAGCTCTTTGTTTTGATTTAGTGTCTGCAGAGTAGTTACACAGTATCATTAGGATTTGTATGCTGTTTAATGGTTTTAAAGTGTTTCCTTTGTGTTTTGAGTGGGAAAAAAATGTGATTCATAGCCAGTGAACAATAACTCAAGCAAAGCATCGCCCCTCTAACAGCAGAACACAATAGGAAGGGAGATAGTTGACTTACCAGTTTTCCTGGCCTTCTCTGTTGTTCCTGCTACATCCTTGTGCACACAGAAGTAGTGGCTCTGGAGCTTTGGGAGTCCATCCATTTAAAAAATGCTTATCTGCCAAATAAAACAGTAAGATTTAGTTGGGAGTAGGGGAAGTTGGTTGCCAAAACCTACTGGTTGTGACCAGTCTTAGTATTCCTGTGTAGCCACTGTTAGACTCCTAATCCTTTCCTGTTCCTCATTTATCTTTTCTTACCGGCTACTCCTTACTGTCTACTCTTTTATTTCTGTCTACTCCTTTTCATACTGTTTTTCAGTTTACTCCTTACTCTTCTGCTTTCTTTCCACGTTTGTCACTGG
Organism: Bambusicola thoracicus; assembly: GCA_002909625.1. Taxonomy (NCBI): domain Eukaryota; kingdom Metazoa; phylum Chordata; class Aves; order Galliformes; family Phasianidae; genus Bambusicola; species Bambusicola thoracicus. The sequence continues at coordinate 23,551 of PPHD01000792.1, forward strand.
GATTTTGCAGCTTTAAAGCAATAAAATTCCAGTGGAAAGAGCTGTGGGGGGTTCTCTCTTTTGACTGAGTTTCCTGTGAGCTTCCTCTCGTTTCAGAGTTTGTGTTTTAGACTGCTGTGAGTTATTTTTTCCCCTCTTTCCATGATGACCTATGATTTATTTATTTATTTATTTTGCTGTCTTCTATTCTAAGGCTATTGGGCTACTTTGTCCTGTGACACATTAAAATTAAGGCTATCCTTGAACTTCCTGGAGCGTAACTGCTGCGGTCTGCAGATTATAGTATGATACTGTCTGGATTTGTTTCCATCCGCCAGAAATGGAAAAGCACAGATGGTGGGCTACTGCCTAACAGTGATCAGACAGAAATCCAGAATCTCCATGGGCGTTGTGAGCTTGGATACGAGTTTTTAAGCACCTGGGTTTGCTTTTAGAGTATGTTTATTGCCAGCTTTGAATTGAAACGGAGGAATAAGTTAGAGAAGCAAGGAAAACTGGTCCATTTTATATTTTGTCTTAGTCTCATCCTTGAAGCCTCTTCCAAAATCGCTGTTGTGATTTGGGGCAAGTTGTTGCTGAGGTAGGAGTGCCAGGTGTGAGTAAAACTGCAGGATCCTTGATGTTCAACAACCACAACCCAGGTGAAGTCTGTCCTGCTAAAAGAAATGGTGCGTTCACATAATGACAGTCTTCCCCTGCTTTTTGGTGGAACGGTCTCACTGGAAAGACAGATTGGAGACAGAGTAATTGAATGAGCCCATTCTTTCAGCATCTGGTTGATATTTGAGTAACAGTAAGTTCTTTCCCTTCTCTTTGGGTAATGCCTGCAGAGGCTTGATAGCTGTTTCTACGTATTAAAATTATTTCTCAAGGCAATAACAAGTTGGGGCTGTCAGAGGAACTGCTGTTGGCTGTTTCAAAGTTGGTTTTGCTTATTATTAATGTTTTAAGTTTGTTGAAACAAACCAACAGAGATGTTACCTGACACCTCTCATTTTCTTATCTGTGATGTGGAAAGCACAGGGTCAGTATTCTCTTCCCAGTTTAGTTTCTGAAACTTTTGGTTCCCTACCATGTGAAGTTGCAGCTGTCTTACTGGGCGATGTACTCCAGATGATAAGTTGTGTCTCCCATTGGGTTGGTGCAGATTGCCTGGGAAAACGATGAGATTGCTAAGAACATTTAGGATCACTGCCTCTGTAATTACAGAACTCTAAAAATGCTCACCGTAAAAATCAATCATAAAAGTATGAAAGGCTTTTGCTTTGATTTGTATCCTTCTCTTGAAACCTTAATGTTTTGTTTAGAGCATGGGTAGGAATAAGAAAAATGGAGCGCTTTAAAATGCTTCAGAGAAACGTATTGGCTGCAGAAAGTATCACCAGCTTCAAATCAGAGTGGTTGTTTTTGCAGAAAAACCTCTTCTTAAATCAGCAGGCAAATGAGCATGTAGTTCTAACAAGTATGAATTTCTGATTTGAATTTTGGCACAGATGTTTAAGCGGTGGTATAACACTGTAGTGCGGTTGCCGTTATAGGGAGCAGGATGAATGATGCAGCTTCTCATTAATAAAAGTACTGACTCTTTCTGTATTTGAGCTGTTGAGTGTATTTCAAACCCAGTCGAAGTGCTCCAGAGTTGCTGGGAGGATTTAAGGGGGAGGTGCCAGGTTCAGCCACCCCTTCAACATGGTTTAGGAGGGTTAATTCGTTGTCAACCAACTGTGTTCAATTGCTGTTGTCTAGGGGATGGTGATCTTAGAAGAATTCCCATTTCCAAAAGACATTTTGAAGAAGCAAATACAGTTGACAGACCAAGAAGCTTTATTAAACGCCACAGGGAATTCGCAAGCTGCCATTGAGAGACAGGATTCTTTGCCGGAGCATGACTTTGAAATGTCACCCAGCAGTCCTACCCTGCTTTTACGAAACATAGAGAAACAGGTAAAGTAAAATGAGAACTGAACAGTCAATGGAGCTGAATGATTGACTTCAGAAACAGGGCAGGTTCCATGGTGATGCTTCTGAAAAGGAAGCTATTTTGTACTCCTGAGAGTGGGTGCTGTTGAATTCAAGGGCTTAAATAAATACATTGTACACCAGGTTTACAAATTAACCTGTTATTTCTGATGTGTCTGTGTTACCACTTTGTTTCCATCAAATGGGCCACGTAACCACTTCTAATAGCTATCCCCAAACCTGCCTCTCTATTATGTTTAGGTTTAGGGTAGAGTTGCCTCTGATTGTTTCAGGAAATACTTCTGTGAGATGAAAGACTGCAGCTGAAGATGGAGATATGCTGCATTTTAGAAAAGCTCCAACTGGATGTCATTGTTGGTCTGGCTTTTTGAGCATCTTAGCAATCCAGAGGGGAGCTGAGGAATTGCAGGTATTTCGCAGGCAGAGCGTGGGTGTAGAGAGGAGTTTCGGTTCATGGTGTTCAGAACAGTCGTTTCCAAGGTTAATTCCAGGAAATACAGTGTAGACTCCAGCAAGGTTTCTTATTGCTAGAGGGTATACAAAGAATATGGCAGGATCACGCTGCTGAAGGACATACAAGAAAGTTGTTTCCTGAATGAATTTCTGCAGGTGGAGTAAAGTAAACCTAACAAAAGTGGTGTAGTGTATTAATACATTGCTCTGCCACTGGCTGTAAATTGTTGCTCATATGCACGTTGTTTAAACGGAGTCAGAGTGGCTTTGGTTACCATTCCTGTCCCTGAATCTCTGTGCCAATTTTTCTTATTTGATAGTCATACTTCCCTGTTCTTAAAATGCTTCCCCTGTTGGATGGATCTTAGCCGCAACAGACAGGAGTGAGGAAGCAATGAAACAGGAAATTTACATGCACAGTGCTGGCAGTTGCACAAGGTAAACCCAGAGCAATTTTAGAATGTGGTGAATGTCCACTCCTAAGTAATTACCTGGAGAATTAAACACACTTTTCTTTTAGTAAAACATTTGACTAATTAAGTACTAGCAGTGTGTTTACTGGTACCCAAGACGTTACAGAGGTCCAAGAAAGGTGATGATCTGAAAATGACTTGCAAGTGCAGGTGTTCTTCTTCCAGTGCGTCTCTGGATTCACACCGGATTTCTTCCTTTCATACCACGCTAAGCTTTGGCATTTGATCTGTTGGGATTTTTGATGATTAGTTCTGTGAGTTAACCTGAGCCCTAAGGTCTGGGTTTCTTCATGCTGAGAAGAGCCATGCTGTAGGCTGAAGTATTTCTGCACGCCTTCCCAGGGAATTCTTCAGTCTGCTGTTAAAAATGAGTAATTCTACTGGTGAACAAGAAAAGGAAAATACAAAATGACCGAGCCTTCCTTTTTACTAACACTGTTTTTGAGTTCTCTACGTAGTTGTGCAACATCTTAAACACGTGTAATTTTTTCCTTGCAGTTTGGATGTCTGCCATTGTGGTGGTGCTTTTCCATTCTGGGGAGTCTTTGCTTCATACAGATTGAATGCTCGTTGAGATTTTTAAGTCAATCTGATAAATATGTTACTCGCATCTCATTTGCTTTGTCCAGATCTTTTATGACCAAATTGCTATTTCTGCGCTTTAAAAGCTGTCCCTGAATATTTTGTTCTGACCTGAAATTTTTACCCGATGACCGGAATGCATCACTTAACCATTAATAGAAAAGGTGTGACTTGCAATTAACTGGAAAATAATTGTTTCAGCCTCTTCCTGTATAAACGACAGTGCCTAGAAATGCAGGCAGAAGTTACTGGGTAGCCTCTGGCCATTCTTGTTTTGAGCAATCGGTTCTGACTGAAAGCGTACAAAGTGATTTAAAAAGCTTCAAAAACATGTATGCCATTTCAGATCCATTGCTCAGTGTGCAGCAGTTTCCTCCAAGTAAGATGCAGGCCGCATTTCTTGTTAAGGTCTGACACTGAAAACAAAACCATTGTGAAACGTTATCTGGAGTCAGTCCACAACTCAGTGCTTTGTAGGGAGCAGCTCTCAGTCCTACCAAATAACCTGCGTTTCTTTTGGGACTGTTTTAGAAGGCAGTGGTTTTGAGGACTTGAGGAGATTTTGGTCACTCCCTCCGTGGCTACAGTAGTCTTCCTGTAACAATAAGGAATAAAATTAAAAGCGGTGGCTTTGTTGGATTTTTCTTTGTTTTTGTTGTTGTTTTTACTGCTGTGAGCAATGAAGAGTCTTCTCTTAACAAGAGCGCATACTTTTGAGTGAACAAAATGTGCCATAAGTAGACAGCAGGCTTTTTTTTTTCCTGTTGAAATGCTTTCTGAGCTGCAGCTGTTGTAACATCAACTGTAAAATGTTCTGGTTTCTTCTGCTGTTCTAGCAGTCTTTGGCTGAAATACCGAAATCACGGATCTATTTGGTGTGTTATTTATTCGGTGTCCTGGGCAGGTAGTTCAGGGGTAGGGTTTTTTGGTTGGTTGGTTGGTTTTGGTTTTCTTCTTAGCTGAGCATAATGTGGAAGAAAACAGACGTGCAGCTCTTGGTTATTCACAAGAAGAAACTAAATATGATCCTTCCGTGATGTATGAGATTGGAATCTTAAGTGGGAAAAAAACAGAAGCCCGGGAGCTGTTGAGTATGGACAGAAGTCTGACTACCTTCTGTGTTTTTATTTTTTCCAGAGTGCACAACTGAGTGAAATCATCAGTAGCCTCATTGCTCCGCTCAACCTGTCTCCAGCTTCTGCTCTGTCATCCAAAACTTGCAGGCACAGACAGCTGGTCAATGGCATCTCCTTCAGGTAGGTGACACTATGGTGTTATTTTCTTTGTCTACAACTTTTGGTAAAGTTATATAAATTCAATACTAGGTTAGGAAGAAAGAACTGCTTTCTATAAACTTCAAGAGTGACAAAGTTGAGCTTGGAAAGCTGTAGTGTGGTTTTGTTTTCTTAAAGGCATCATAAAATAATGCCATCACTGTAATTGCACATAAGCAAGTCCTAGGATGAAGAATGTATCTGTGCAGTAGTGAAAGGACTCATTAAACTGCACAGTATTTTTACATATTTCAGTCTTAGTGTATTCTGTCATCGTGACTTCAACTTAATTACTGGGAAGCTGACAAACTAGATTTCACTGGATTAGTAGAACACACAACCAGTGCCACTTGTACCTCAACATGGGTCAGGGTCTGTTTATTTCTAATAAGTTTGCACATCTTCAGTTTGAGGCTAAGTGAATCCTTGCCAGCTTATCTTTCACTAATTTTGATTCGGTTTGCAGTCCTTTTTTTTCTGTATGGGTTTACTTTTCTGGGATGAAAGGATGTAGCAGCTTGAAATGAATGCTATAGGCAAACGTTTCTTAGTACTATGCTACACGTTTTAGTAACTTTGTCCTGTATTTGTTCGTTTTAAAATACACTACAGGCACTTTTCAGTATTATTCTCAAAACACTATTAAGATTATTATTTACAGTCCTATGTTACAAAAGACCTAGGTACATAGGATATTTCTCTTGAGGTGTTGGTAAGGTGATTTGGGGGGATGAGGGCATAGCTGAGTTATTCACAGGTCTTGATTAAGATCAAGTGGCTGAAGAAGGTGCTCCCTATTAGGGCCGGGGCTTTATGGCAGCGTCTGCAGCAGGATGTAATTCCCTGGCTCCCAGCTTCGTGTAGGGCTGGCCACACCGTCTGTTTTTCAGCAGCTTTGCTGCAGAAGCTGTAGCTTCCCACGAGGAGATTATAATGAGCAGCTTGGATGGGCAGCTTCTTTAACTGCCGTCTGTTGCCCAAGCGACTGTGCCCTAAATTTGAGGATGAAGGGGTCCTGTCATGTGGCATTTGTGTTCCTGACGGAGTGGTTGTTTACAAGTAACGCAGGGAGAAATCGGAATACTCCGCTGAGTTCTGGAATAAAAGCTGCCCTGATGGGTATGTGGAAGAAGAGAAGAATTAAGACCGTTAGAAATGTGTCTTGAGTCTGTGACCCTTGTGCAGCAGGCGAGGAAGGGGTCCTGTTTTTCTAAGTGCTTTTAGATGTGAATGAAGTTTACTTTGTGATGGGGGACCCTAATGATGCAACTTCGAGCCACTCCTCTTCTGCATTCTGCTTTCCATCAGATATTTATCAGGAACTGTCCAAAATCAGTCATCTTTCCCTTTGATGAGCAGCACGGTTGTTGGAACAGCTCAGGGAGTGCTCTCTTTAAGGCCGGTTGTTTTCTACCTGTGTCTGTCACAACCTAAGTTCTTCTCTGCAGGGCTGCTCTCAGAGGCTTGTGACTTTGCTACGTGTTAGCTTAAAAATCAGTTGAATTATTTTAATTTTTCACTTCTTGTGAAATGTTTTAAAGTCTGTAAATAAATACAACTCATTAAAGGTGGTAATTAAGCACAACATAGAGTAGTTGTCCTAAGAATCCCACAGGGAAATTCACTGACTCCTACTTGTGGTTTGGAGCGTGTTTCATTGCTTTTTGCATTTTATTGGTGTCCTTGTTTAGTGTGCAATTAAATGAAGCAGTTGCATACTGAAGTTAACTTCATTTCTTGGCTTATTTTCCCCTCGCTTTTTCTAGAGCACTGCCTGACTTTATTGTGCATTTCAGAAAGCAGAAATCAAAATCAACTTGAAAGTAAGGTGATTTTTAGGATTTTGAAATGGGAAAAGAAGGGATGGTATTGCTATTTTTACTGATATTTTTATTTCAGTGCATTTTTGGAATCTGGTGTAGGCTCTTGATGCAAAAGATGTAATAGCCCATGTTTAAAGTCGGTCTGCATGTGAGGTGCTTTGAGGTTGGTGATGACAGGGCTGCAGTCTGGCAGATTACCTGGGAGTCCCCAGTGGAACTGATGGTACATGTACAGTGCCTGGTGGATTAAATGTGGGTAAACTTGAATTGCCATTTGGCAAGGTCTGATTTTGTTAATGGCTTCCCTTTATTTATTTATTTTTTAATGTAGCCTTTCTTTGCTCTGTTGAGTCAGGATCCAAAGATTAGCCAGATGAAGGTAAATCTTCATAGAAGCAGCTCCTTAACAGAATTACTTCCTTACCAAGAGAGGGGAGTGGAAAAAAAATCTTTAGTTCAGAACAAATGGAGCCTGTCCCGTGGCTTCCAGTGCACATGTGCAATCTGTAAGGTCTCTGTTCTGCAGCTGGTCTGTAGTGCAAGACAGGCCAACCTAGAAGCTTTGAAAGGAGCGCTTCAGCAAATACAGGAATTTTACGTCCACCTCTGCTCTTCTGTAGAATCCTGTTTTGGAAAGCATACTACGTGAAGATCTAAATACACTCATAACTTCAGCTCTGACTCGGAAGCCTGTTTACATGAGTGGCAGGAAAAAGGTATTGCTGCGTACTGCAGCTCCAAACCACAGAACTGAGAACTCTCCTTTATCTGAAAAAGGAGCTGAGCATTCCTGGAAGGCACAGGAGGGTAAATAGAGCAGCTGGAAAAGGCTGCAGAGAGATTATCAGTGACCTACGCAGCACAGCAGAACAAAGGCAGCAAATTGCAGAAATGGAGACCGAGGAGCTTTTTGTGCTAATACCCTTTCCCAAATTGTTTTTCATGTAAGAGGGAGATAGTGGAAGTTCAGAAACTGGTCTTGGCACTCTGTGATGTCAGGGCAGATAAGAATGGAACAAAAGTTCTTAAGCACTCAGAGAAGGTAGCTTAATGGAACTTCTGCATGGTCTTGTAATATTGTATTTCTTTCTCAAGCTGTAAAGTTCAGCATTTGCATTAAGAATGTCACGCTCCAATGCTCTGGGCTTTGTCTTGGCACTCACTGGTGTGTTCCTCTATATGCGCACCATTCTTCTTTTAATTAGCACATTTTTCATTGAGTATGTATTGCTTGTTGGGGAGTTTGATGAGTCAAAAGAATAGTTCCGATTCATGCCAGTTAAACATCGTTGCCACAACAGTGCAGCATGGGATGGTGTTTAATCAAGCTTTTGTAACGAGCACTTCTATTTAATAAAAACGTACCGTTAGTAGATAGTTACTTCTCAAATAGATTGATGAACAGCCCTGTGATGAATTCACTTTCCTGTTATATTGCATGTTGTAAGTTCTCTAATAAAGCTGCATCCTACCGGATAAAGCTCATGAAAGAGAATAACCATTCATGCAGAGAAAATAATCGCTCCTGCAGATAGATGGCCTGTTATGACCCAAGGCTGAAATATCTCATGTGCTTGCACTTCATGGGCAGTTCAGAGTTGCAGTCAGGGTCTTCAGTATCGCAAAAATGAACACACACTTGAGTGATCTTTGCAGGACGCCTTTATCTTTGCAGGCAGATGTTGCTACAGCAACAAAATAAGATTGGGATACCTGGGAAAATGGAGTACATTTGATGGCATTGTATTGGTTAAACTGAAGGAGCGGAATTCCTGGTTTTGATACAGATGTTTTGCGGTGGTTTGCAGCCCTATAAGGAGTCAACGGTGGTTTGTAAAGGTTTACTGAAGTTTCAGTTCATGAACAAAAAACAAGACAACCTCCAAGTATTTAGGCAAGATTCTAGATCTCCGTGGATTAGCACAACTGTTGCTTTGTGTGGAATGTAGGTATGCAGACAAATAATAGTCGTAACTTAAAGTTCATGGGTATTAGAAGCATTGGGGAGAGCTCTTGAATTTGGGAAAAAAACCAGAAATGTTAGAAAATTTTGTGATAAAACATAGGCTTAATCAGAGAGCAAACAAAAGACGCAGATGCTTTCCTGAAGCAGTATGCTGAAATACTTCAGTGTGTATAACGTTCTCTTAGAACGAGATGGCTAACGCTAATCAGAGGTTGAAATCTTGGCCGGCGCACATGGAGCTTATTTAACTTTTTGTATTTACTCTCTCATTAATTATGAAACTGCAGGGCTTCAGACAACAGAGAAGTATCCTCTTCGAGCAGCTGGTTGCTTGATCATCAGCACATCAAGAAAAGAAGAAGAGACAGGACGAGACTAAGGTCTTTTTCCGTGACTAATGTCAGCACATCTGCCAGAACAAGGCCACTTCACAGTTTCCAGAAGAGAAAACTCTACAGAATGCACGGTGCCTGTGACTGGAATCCGCAGGTAGGCCTTTGCCTCTCTCTCTTCAGGAGACAAAGCAGAGTCCAGCTGCTGGAGTCTGCATGCGTCTGTCTGGTCGGAAGAATGGTGCATGCTGCGTTACTGATGTGTTACTTTCAGGGAGCGTAGAGGTGTGCCAGCAGGAGCTCAGGGTTAATGAGTTGAATGTCAGAATCCAAGACTGCTCAGAATCCTGCTTTTCAAATGAATTTGTTGCTTGGCTGTCTTTAAAATCTAGGCAGAGGACAACTCAAGATTTTCTTTGGGAGGCTTGAACGCTGAGGAAACAGACTTCAGTATAAATCAGCTGCATGCTCGTTATCAGAATATTTGCTTGAACTACAGGAAAGTTTACACAGCTGGTGACACATTATTTTCTAGGAAATTAAGTTGCAATATCTTAATCTGGTTTCCGTTTTTTGCTTTCCCGATGAGATACATTACTTCTTCCACGGTGTTCCATGAGTGCTTTTAAACTCTTAGAAATTTTCTGCATTACAAAGGAATTCATATTTTAAAATGGGGGAATAGCACTGCCATGCAAGACGGGGCGTATCTGTTCACATCTGATATTAATAGCATACTGCTGTTAGTAGCATATAATGAATTTATTTAGCTGTAATGCTTAAAGCAGCAATTTGGGAGCAGAGACAGTATGAACTCTTTAAAGCAATGTTAATCCAAAGTGATTTTAATTCCTTCGTACTTCGTCTTCTGGAAGCAGTGCTACATTGACAGCAGTCTCTGTGTCTTCTCTGCTAACTGCCTAGAAAATACTAAGTGTACCAGTGGTGTGGGGAGGAAGTTTCCCCTGCAAGGATGTTATCTGAGCATGCTGATTCAGCACCTTCTGCAGCAGAAGCTTGTGAACAGAGACTTCGTTTCTTGCAGTTACACCTTTATCTTCAGGCAGCTGTAGAGCTGAGCTTCTCTGGGTCATCAGTATTTTACACAGACTGTAATCAGAAGGGATGTGTTTTTAAGTAATCGGTGAAGGCTTCAGATGTTGGAGCTGCAGGAGTTGTGTGTGTGTGTGCGCCGTGTTTTTTACACTTCTAGTTTCCATACACTAAGCCACCTCCAGCGTCTCTGTACTGAAGATGCAGAGATATCCAAAGACATCTCTGTCTTTGGCAGTAAAAATTCCTGTAGGGAATGCTGTATCAGAGAGGCCTCCCAGAGCTTAATGAACAGAAGATCCTGCAGCTTTCTGTTTAACAGTGACCACTTTCACTCTCCCTCCAAACAAATGAGCGTTCCCATATTTACAGAGGAGCCTTTAGCATTAGTTAAATGGAAGCCAAATCTGATGCCACGTTCAAAGAATTTCAGACCAAAATTCTGGAATTCAGGACATATCTGAAGTTTTAATATTCCTTTTGCAGTGATGGGATCCAAAATCTAATTGGTTTGGAATCTCTGGCTGCTTTCCAAATACCTAAGGCTCAGTTTTACAGTTGATGAGCTTTAGTAATGGACCTCATAGGTGGAAGGAAGGTGTTGGTTTGCAACTCTTGCCTGGTGGTTTGCTTATCGACTCTGAATCTCAGCATCTTCGGGGTGTCTGAAGGCCAGGCAGCTCGGATGCTGTCAGTAGATACTGGAAATGCGTGCACTGAGACTGCAGCTCAAATGCACCTTCTTCAGCTTTACAATCAGAAGCCTGCCTCTAAGTGTTTGTAAAATCATTGCTAGCCTTAGCCAGCCTGTCATGGCTGACTGTACGTGATGTACACTTTCTGCTTACCGTGGCTCTCAGGAAATCTGTGGTTACACTTTGCTTTCTACACGCAGAGCTTACCAAGGGGCTGTGTGGAGAACTGTGTCATTGTGCTACAGGGAGATTCAGCTCATGTTCCTGGAGAAAATAGGTGGTGGCAGCAATCAAGCTGTCAGTTTCAGACTTCATGCAAGTGCCAAACTCAATTAAAATTTTCAAAATTAAGGTAAAGCAGTGAACAAAAGCACATACAGTGTTGGCTGAAAACAGAATAACAGCGATCCTGCTGGGGAAGCAAGTGATAAAATTGGATTGGACGTTTTCAGCATGTTCTGACAATCAAACCTAAGTGGTTATCAGGTCTTTCAATTAAGAGCCATAGAAAGAGCATTGTTTCATTGAAGAAATTTCATTCAGACAGGCTCTGTCACTTTCTTAGTGCTGCACTTGCTACAGTTGGTTACCCAGCTGCTGATGAGATTGTTCAGCTTGAAATGCAAGAATGCTGAAGATCAACCTGGACTGAGTTGTAGATGAGTCAGGGGGGTAAGGCTGCAAAATGGGGAACAGCCTCTGGGGTTGATTTCATTTCAAAATGCATTTATATCCCAAATAGTAATCCAACAAATTTCCTCTGGCCTTTCATAGAAAAATGAGTTATTCCTTACCAACATGGAAAATAGCTGGATTTTTAATACAGGGTTGCTGTGCTGCCTCTGGCGAGTTGTTCTCCCATACTGTCTGAAGTTTTAGGTACATATATAGCTTGTGGTACCGTGGTGTCTGCAGACTCCCATTTCTTTAAGGACACTAGCTTGATGGCAAGCTGGAGCTAAGGAAGACTTGCTGCCACATCCCTGCAGCAGCTGTGCGCTTAACAGAGACCAGCTTGCCAATGTCTAAGGAGAAGGTGGAATCTTCTGAACATTGCATCTCCACATGCTACTGAGTGCCAGGCCGTGCTGATGGGCACTGCTGCTCTGCTGAGGGATCTGAGCAAATGAGAACTAAAGAATTCTGGCTAGAAAAATCACAGCAAAATGCAGACTGCCCGTGTCTAGATGTAAGAAATGCTGGCTTAACGCTGAAGAATTAGTTTTTTTCAGAACAGCTGACTGACTATATACTCTTTGTTTATCTAATGGCATTCACAGTGTTGTCCTTCACATCCCTTCAGATTCTTTTGGGAAGTTATTCTCCCCTGCAGCACCCAACACACATGTTAGGAAAAGGGAAGCATGAAGTTGAACTGTTATCCCATCTGTTGGTTCATAAGGTCACTGGGAAGAGAGCCACATTTTTTCTCTATTGCCGTGCCGCATACATTTACAGTGCTGTCAAAAGTTTGTGTATTTAGTGATGAAGTATCTGCCCAGTGCCTGTTGAGAGATGCCCTGTATTGTCCTCTGCTTTGCTATGTTTCAACTCAGAAGACAACTCCTTCCTCTACTTCTGTGTTTTAGATAATGCTTACACAGAATAGTATCTACAAGAAAGTATAGAGCTTACGCAATTAGCAGTGCAAAAAGAGATGAATCCTTGAAACTGTCTGCAACTCGAGAAGACCTTCCAGATCGACATGATAGCCAGGCTGCAGTGGGGATAAATAAAACAGGATGCGGGGTGTTTGGCTTATCTGCCACCATCCAGTATCCTAAGGAACATGAGACATCCTTTGGGGACAAATCGGCTCGTCCACTAATTCAGAATGAGTGAACACAATGATCTGTGAGTCATCTTTTGGCAGTGCTATCTGTTTTGTATCTGTCTTCTTTCATGATCTAAATATCTTAGTAAGAACGTAGGCCGTTTCTTGATAGTGAGTCAGTGCACAAACGGCTCCAGATAATCCATGTGCACAGTAAACCCCGGGATGCAGTTTGTTTCAGAGTGGACGGCGTGATTGTAGTGACACATTTCTGCAGCAAGACTTCTGAATGGATGTTAAAAACGTTTGTGTGGGGTAGCACAAAGGAACAAACTGCAGCCACGCTGCAGGAGGAGGATGCGTGCTTGTGGCCGGGGGCTGGAATCCTGAGACTGCTTCATGTGAAACATTGAGCTGCTGTTGAATCTTTTCCCAGTGGTTGTTGCTTTTATAATCTCTTTTCTACCCGTGCCCACTGTGGGTTCTCCAGTGTCAAATACCTGAGTGCTCCTGCAAATATTCTTCCTGCAGTGAGGACCTGGAATATCTCTGCCTCTGGCTTTGGTTTTTTTTTTTGCCCAAACTTGAGGGATTTAAATTTATCTTAGAGATCTCAAAGGTTCTGGTAAGTTTATTTAGAAGCAGCCAGTAAGCATCGCTGCTACTCAGACAGTCTCAGAGAGGTCTTTGCTTAGCTGATGTGCTGTGCTGTTTACTAGAGTGTATTTAATCTGTGTGGTTTGTTGCAGGGTTGCTTTCATAACAAGGACATTTTGTTTCTCACATCCTAGCTAATGGCATTAGTTTCACTTAGTTTGGTTGAGAGTTGCTTTACCAAGAGACATCTCTGGGACAAGGTAGTGGCTTAATCCATTAAAACATTATGCAGTAATAACTGAAGGTAAGAAGCAGAAGAGGAGTGGGATCTAAGTCCTTTAACATTTGGTCCTCTCCAGTTCTTTGCAGGGTTCTGGAGCACTGTGTTCTTTTTTTAAGCTGAAAATTCCCTTTGTCTTCTATACTTCACACCTGCTGGATGAAGATGGGGTTGTGTGGACTGAGCCACACAGGGAGAAAACTGGAATGTCAACTGGCAGAGTTGCCAACATTCTGAAAGTCAGGAACTGAGGCAAGCATTTTAGCAACCCACTTCCATTTCCTCTGCCAGATTGTCCCATGTTGCTGTGGCTTGTTTATTTGCATTTCAGTAGATGCAAGTGAATTCGGTGTGCCTGTTATCATAGAGTATGCTGAGTTAAAAGGGACCCACAAGGATAGAGTCGAACTCCTGGCTCTCCACAGGACCACCCAATACCCAAGCTGTTGTCTAGTACAGATAGAAGCAGAGTGACAATTGCTGGTTTCTCTAGCTCTCTCGGTCTGTACATTTTTAAACAAAGCCAAATGAAAGGAGAGGCTGTTAAGAAATTCTGTGTAGAATAGTAACTATCAAGCATTTTATTCACTAGCCAGCTAGAAAGCTTGTCTTCAGTGAAGCAGCCATTTCTCCTTAGTTGCAGTGAAAGGAGTCCACTGGTTGTCATTCCTCTCATTGGTATCCCTAGATATTGGCTCTGCCACCTGCCTCTGCATAGCTCACTGGCATTGCTGGCTTCTCAAAGGCCGTGAATACAAGGAATGCTGTTGTGATGCCAAGTCTCTTGCAAAGAGGTTTCAAAAAGGGGATGCGCCGTGCTTTAGTGGAAGTGGTACACCCCTCAGGGCATGGCAGTCTTCTGGTGTGGGGTACAACTCCTCGGTTATGGCTTACCAAGTGTGTAAATGAAATTGCTAGTTGATAAAATCACTATGTAACTCTGGAAGTTTATATATATATATACACATACATATAAAGTAAATATACATATAAATATAGTAGATGTAGTAAATATAAATACAGTAAGTATAGTACTATAATAAATATAGTATATATACTTTTATACACACACATATGTAAGTATGTATGTATAAAAGTAAAATTAGGAAAAAAAAAACCAAACCACAATAAATACCGCCTGGAAAAAAGTAGCATTCCTGTGCATTCAGCTGTTCTGAATGTGTGATAAGACTGTTGTCTGCTGGGGAGGAAGGAAGGGGGAACTCCTTTAGCTATTGCCAGTAATACATCATCGGTCTCTGTCAGGTTTATGTTAAGCCAGTCAGTCTGAAAGTTCTCTTTCCCACAGTGAAACACCCGAGGTGTGCTTTTAACAGTTGTGCAGTTTCAGCTTGTTATGGTATTTCTGTAGTGTTTTACTGATCGCATCTACTCCTCACGTCTAGACAGCATTTTTACAAAACATATCCTCATGGGTTAAAAAGGCTTTTCCTTCTTGGAGTTTATTTCATTGGTCAGAAATTAATCACTAACCTTGATTTGTCAATTGATTTGTTTCTTCAACAAAAGCTCTTTGTTTCAGGATCTTTAGGACAGCATACATTTCCCTCAGAGCAGGTGAAAGTCCATCTCCCATTGACTTACAACAGGATTGAAAGAACTAAGCTGATTTATACTTTTGAGAGGTGGGTGGTCTACAGGAATGGGGAAGATACCAATCCCTTTATGACACCGATCCAAGTCCTAATTTGAAATAAGCTGGATGCTGAGTAGTTTGTGCTCTGTCTTTTATGAAAGTCAGTTTCCCTCAGTTCTCTTCCTGGAAAAACAAACCTGTGCCGCAGGATGTGCTGCTGGATCCTTACCGACAGCTTTGGAGGGACCACAGGCAGGCTGATGCGTTCACATCCTGGGGCGGCTTGCTATGCTGCGCCTGACCTACATGTAGATTGCAGGCAAGGATGTGGGAAAGGTCCTCTCCAGAAGCTTCACCTGGCAGGGAGGTTCTGCAAGGCAGTACACATCTTTGGCACTGGCTGTTAGGCACCATGAAGGGGTGTCTGAAATGCTTTGCCTGTCTTCTCCCTGCACTACAATGTGTCAGGTGTTCAAAGATATCAGCCATCCACACAGAGGTTCTCTCGTGTCCCGCAGGTAAGCCTCTGCAGTGTAGCTGGCTACTCCTTTACTGAAGAAAAGCTTCAAAGATGGCTCTTCTTTAACGCTGCTGGAAATTTTTGAGTGTGTGTGTGTAAGGCGAATAAATCCTTTTTCCTTTCCTTTTTCAGGCTTATAAGAGTAATCAGAAGCAGACGTGACAGATATTCAGCAGAGTGCATTTGAGCTGACTTAATTAACTTGCTGGATTCATACACATTGGTGTAATTGAACTGTGGCTCTCTGTTGTACTGTTACACTTCGGCTTGTTTCCAAAAATGGTAGGAGTTTCAGTAATGAGCAGCTGAAACCATGAAGTGAGTATTCACTTCAGAAGTCTCAACTAGGAGCACTGGACATTTTTCTCTTCAGTTGTGGCACACTTTGTGGATGCAGACCTTTTTCTCTCTGCAGAAGGGTGGTTGGCTGGTACTGTCCAGCTTTCTGAACCTTCTGCAGCACTGGCACGTGCCCACCATGCCTCGCCTAATGAATCAACTTCATCACAAGCAAGTGCAAAAATGGTTTTGAATATCAAAATAAATGGCTCGCTGTATTTTCTGTAAGCCAGTAAGGCAGTACTAAGAAAAAAAGCCAAGATTAAAATTCGTAATACTCTTTACAAATCAGTTTGTTGTTGACACTGTTCCTAAAGAAGTTTAAAAGAGCTGCTATTTTAGTTTAATATTTAAAGGCCACACACTTCTGATTTCCTCTTAAGTACAGCATATTTTCTTCTCCATAATGTAATGTTATTCTTCGTATCTACTTAAGCTCAGGAAGCATGAGGTTTTGTATTTCAGCCATGAAGAAAAATGGTTCAGTACGTGTCTCAGGTATAGGATAGCAGGGGAAGAAATGATAAGAGTTCAGTGATATCTTTTTTTGCCTTCTGAAGGGTTGGCATTGTAGCCAGGCATACCACAGAGGCCTCTCTTTGGAAAGCTGTATGCCTTGGTTTTTCTTCAAACCACTTTTTGTTGCTGTGTTGGGGTGCTGATACCTATGGGGTGCTTTTGTTTGGTTGGCTTTTGGTGGTTGGTGAGCTGCTGCCTTCTTGGTTTTGTTTTTTGGTGTGCTGCTGTCATAGTAAGGTGAGTTGTAGCCTCTGTTCAACGTGGAATTGGAATGGGGGAGTGGTTGGTTCCCCAGCAGAGTTCTTGGTTTTCTTTCTGTGAGGCTGAAGCACTCTCTTTGAGCAGCATGCTCTCACTGCAGAATGAAGGGCTTTGGGATTTTTTCCTTCAAGAGCTGATTAAATCAACATTCCTGACAAACATCATCGTTTCACTCATTCAGCGTTTTCCAGTGGAAAACTACTGCATCAGAAATGTAAACCAGATCTGGTAACTGGGAACACAGACACCGCCAGGCTTCTTTTTAGGTGCTTTTTTTCTTCTAGTAACTTCAGAGGGATTTAAATAAAATCACTCTTGTTTCTGTTTAAGTCCTTATGTTCTTTTGAATTATGAACTCACTTAATGAAAGACTGAATTATTGAGGTGTCGATGTCAGAGCATTCAAGGAAATAATGCACCAATCCATTTGTAACTCCCACCGCAGACAAGATGAAGAAAAGAATGTGGCATTTACCAACGCTGGCAATTTGATTTTATTACTGTTTGAAAATAGACTGTGATTGTGGAGGTTATTTGACCATTTTATGCATGTTTTTCAGCAGGCTTAGCTTTAAGCGATATTCTAAATGTGTTTGCAAATGGAGTGAATTCAAGCAAGAAAAAGTCAGTCAGGACTAAGGGGCTGAGTGTCAGGATGTGTTGCTCTTACTCATATATTTTCTAGGGAATTTTACTGATTGGTGTTTGGGGATTTCTTTTAAAACCAATTGTATTAACTGTGCTATGGGTTCACTTCCAGAAAAAGAATTCAAGCAGAGTGCAGCAGCAGCTTAAAGGAGCGAACATTCAGGAAACCAATTCATTCCAGAAAAACAAAACCTGGTGAACATGGGTTTTAGGGCAGCTTTGAAAAGCAAAATTTAGAAACTGCATGAAGGTAAAAGCTCTTCAGGCTTTAGTTTAATGGTCCGTATAATGGGAAACATTCAGCTCGCTTTAGCGCTTACCCCTCTAGTGTTTCCAAACATGTCCCTGTTCTGCCAACACTTCGTGGGTGTTTAAAGTTTAACAGAAGAAGTATCCCATATGTCTGATGTGGGAAATAACACAACACTGATTTGAAGGAGTCCTGGGCTAGAGTTGAATCAAGTTGAAACTAGTCCCACGTAAACCCATGTATGGAGGTCAGGGTGGCTCAGGGACTGTTAATGTTTTCTTTTGATAAAAGTGTGAAATACAACAAGCAGTCCTCGCAACCACAGGGTCTCCTCTGCTCCACTGTCATAACATGCAGCTGATATGATTTTAATATATCCTGCGGTACAAAGGTGAACAATTTAGTATTTTCTGACTTAGCGTGGGTTGCAAGTACTGATGCCACGTCACAGAAGTAGAGATTGCAGTAAGTAGAGAGAGAGTGTTTGGTAGATGTAAGCACTGCATCACTAGCAGATGAGTGACACTGCTAGAATACAGCCTGGAGTCTCTCAGGCAGGAGGAAGCAGCTAAAGAGATCTCTTGGATTCAGGAAGCAGGACGACTAAAAATACAAGTAAAGTTTGTTTGATCGTCTTCCCTCTGATGCAGCTGCTGGCTGGTTTCCTCTTGTTCCATAAAAAGTCTTAAGCAAATCAAGAAGACCACTGTGACATTCATTCTTAGAGTTTATTCAGTTGAAATCCTTCTTCAGTAGACAATAAATGTGGCTGTTTGCACAGCATCAGGCTGAGAAGCCGATACCTCAGTGTTCCACTTTCCTCTCTGCTCTGCAGCATTTGGCAAAGCGGCAAACCCCATTTTTTTGTGTGCACAACAGCAATGGATGACCTTAAAAATGTTGGTACCTTTGGGGCTGCTACTTGTAGTACCTAGTAAGGCTGAAAGTGGCATCAGCAACACTACCTTCCTGCAGTAGTTTATTCTGAAGGATGGGCTCGTTTTGACTACTGCTTAGTAGTACTACGTTCTGCTCTTCTGTCTTTAAGAGCTCAGTGTTTTGCCTGCATGCTGCTGCTTTGTCCTTTCCTCTTGTGTTTTGCCATGCTGCCTTGCTATTTTGCACCTACCAGTTCTGTGCAATCCATCATTTTGTTTTCTGTGCCTTAACAAGCCTTGTAAATAAGCAGCTACATTAATCTTTCTTCACAGTTCTCCTCCTTGTAGTAGTTCACTTATTACCTATTAATCAGCCAGTGCATCCATCTCCTGTATTTATTGTACCATATCTTCTTTCATTTATGTTATAACAAGGTAAGGACTTTGCCCTCTTCCTTTGTGTAAACAGTATGCACAAAATATTTAGTATTGCCTTGCTTTAAAATATATAAGCTCAAACTGTGTAGAGAAGTAGCTTTTTGACCATAAGATTATATAGGAATAATGACTGGAAGCAGCTACATTTTGCTCTGGAAACTCTGACAACTGGTTCCTGGCTTCTACTAAAAGGATATTTTTATATTCTTTGTTGTGCACCATAGTAGAGTTAGTCATATGTAGATGATCTGACATTTGTGCAAGTACTTTTCCCATTCACATGTCAAAGAGCGACTCTGAGCTTTTTTGTTCTTCTGATCCAGCTGGAGGGAAGTTAAGTGAGTAAAAGAGAAGTTAACCTTTGTTGCTGTGTTTCCACGCAGACTTCATCATTTAGAGATACCTCCTGTCTGTACAGAACTCAGTTACCATGTGCGGTGCCACCCTCAGCATTGAGCAGTAGCGAGTACAGTCCGGAATCCAAAATGCTGGACTACGTGCAAGAGCTGGACTCTTCCTTCCATCCAGTCCTGTCATTCCCTTCAGGTAAGCAACCCAAAGTCCGTGCCTCCACAGAGGGTGAGAGACATGTGCATTGTGAGAGCTGTGCAGTTTATGGACTAACTTTCCTTTGGAGTGAATTTTTTTACAGGACACGGTTCTTACAGAAAACTTCCTACTGGCAGAACACATGTGCTTAGGCTGAAGAAAAATCATAGTTTCACACTGATATTTGACAAACACATCTGAATTTCCCATACCAGTAAAGCAATTGCAGCTAAGAAAGTGTGGTGTGGGAACAATTTCTGGTTGAGTTGTTTGCGGTGAGTTTCGCAGTGTGTCCACTCCAACTCAGTGGCAGTCCCTTAAATGGTGCTTTTCCCACACATCTTGATTCTGTTGTTTTGGTGGGCAGCTTTCAGCTCAGGCCCTTTGCACTGGGCTCAGAAAGTTTCTTCAGGTTTTGTGATTGTTTTAGTGATAACCAGCCTTTTTGCTGGTTGCTGATGTTAATGATTTCTGACACCTGATTCTTTCAGCCTTCCTAAACAATAATGCAGATGTTGTCTCTGTCTCTTCTTTGCCCTGAAAGTGCAACTTGCACTCCCAAATGACCACATCAAGTGCTGTTGTCTGCAGAAGAGATTCATGCTATCGAATTTTTTTTGTTCATGGGTTTTTTTTTTTTTGCATTTTAGACAAAACCTTTTTGCTGAGCAGTACAGGAACCCCGCTGTAATGAGGGAATCCTGCTGTAAGGAGGGCTTCTTTGCCACAAAATAATCCCTAGAGAGGAGAGCTGTCCCCGCACGCTTCCTGAGTCACTTGGTGCCAGTTTGTTTAACTAATCAAGTTGTTTCCTTGCTTCAGCTTCTGAGCAAGGACCGCTGACCACAGCGCATGTTTTGGGTGGCTTTTGTCAGTATTTCTTTAGATATCTGTTCAGGGATAGTTGTATAAGGCTGTGCCCCTTGCCTTCGTTCTTGCCTTAGTCTTAGGGGAGACTAGGAAGTTTGACAAGAATGCTGGAAATCTATCAGAGGAGAAAACCAACTCTAATCATCATGAAAATAGAAGAAACTGAAAGGCTATTGATTGCCTTGTGGATACTGTAGGTCACTTTGCCAGAATGAAGGAAGAAAAATGTTATTCTGATACCAAGGACATCTTTCTTTTGAGGAATATTTATCCCCTTTTTCCAGGAACCTTAGCCTTGCTAATAATAGATAAGACAGGATAAGAGTGCTGGACTACTGTGTGCTGCTTGGTCATACTCCTTGCTTTTGAAGGAGCGTAGATTCCTGCTCTGGACTCTGCTCTGTGCACTTTGCTGTCTTTTCCTCATCAGGAGGACTGTTAGCTATCTGCCATTTTCTTTTATGTGAAATAATTATTGTGAGTGCATGCTAGAAATTTTCCAGTTTGAACAGGTAGTATCTTTCACGATTCACTTTCATGTCTTCTTTGCAGCTTCCTTAGTTAACCCTTTCCAGAGGGATAACTTCTCTTAAAATACAACTCGTATCCCCGTATCTTTTATTATGGACCCAAGTCTTAAGAAATTTCTTATTACAAACAGTCTTTAATAAAAAAGTGCAAGTGATTGCATCATCCCTTGAGCATGAAAGTGATTTTGAAGCTTACGCTTTGATGGATGGAACTTTGTAGTTTTTATCTAAGACGTTGGGCCTGGTGCTTTAGCACCTGGTTTGTGGATAATCTGGAACAAATGCTGTTGCCCTTTTCATTAAGGGACAGGAGCACATAATAAACAATCTCTGAGATGAGGTTGTTCTTCAGGAAGAAATCAAGAGAAGTTGTTGTTTTTTTTTTCTTTACATGAACATCATGACTAATGAACTTTTCAGACCTCCTGTACTCAGAGGTAGAATAGGAAACGTACCAAAAACCTCGCGGGGAAGAAAACCTTTTGCAGGTCAGCTTTGATCTTGAGACTAAATACCTACTTAGATCAGTATCAAATTGAAATAATTTGTTCTTTTTAGTTAGCAAAATACGTTGAAAGGTTCTGTCCTGGCAAGTCCTCAAGGCACATGAGGCTGTGGTTGTATGTAAATAAAAATAACTCATTGCCCACCCTGTGGCCCTGTGCTCGGTCCTCTGAATGTAATAGTTGTCAAGCCTGCTTCTTATGTTGACATATTTCTTTCTCCTTGATTTCTCTTTTTTCTTTTATTTCCAGAAAGGCTTTTCTCATAGTGACCTATTTTTCTTAAGCCTTCCTGTCTTAACAACAGTGGCTAAATTCCTTACCACTTGAGATGTTTTGCAGACTAATTCCTGGTTAGAACTCCCTCAGGAAATGAATTACATTTCCTGCTGTAGCCTTTGCCAGAGAGAGAAAGAAGGAATGTATCTTGAAATTACCTCTAAGCTCCCAGCAGTAGCGATTTTGGAAAGCGTTAATTACTTGCACCCAAAAGGCTGAACCAGAAGCCTTGTAGATTACAGGGAAAGTGCCCTGTGTGCTCTTTATCGTGCTGGGCTTAGTGCAGAAGTTAGTCAAGAGGGGAGGACCCGGTCTCTCATTTTATTCTCCAGAGCTTGTTTTCATGAAGATCAGTTCTGGAGTCACAGCAGCAGGTACAGACATAGCCTATTCCAGAGTAAGACAACCTTGAATTTCCTGCTTGGCCACTAAAGACTAAAGAAGTTAAGCTGTTAATCTACAGAGCGTTCACACTGCGATTTGTTGAGGAGCATCAGATAAGTCCTACCTTGATTTTAATTGCCTCACTGGTCCTTAAAAGCTCATAGTGCAGGAGGGCTTGGAACCACTTAAGCATAATGCTTCTGTTGGCACAGGTGGCACTGTAGCTTCACAGCTAAAAACTGACTTGTTTCTACCATGGTATAACTCACTTTCTACTAGCAGAAAGAAATGCACCTTTATGTCTTACCTCTCAGCAATTACAGGAGATTATCTTAGAATCATAGAACGGTTTGTGTTGGAAAGGACCTTAAAGCCCATCCAGTTCCCTGTAGTGAGCAGTTATCAGAGCTGTGCCGTTTTATGACTCACAGGACTCAAGGCAACTGCACTGCTCATAAATGATATTACACAGTGTTGTGTAAATTGATTCGTAGACCTCTGGTGATGACATGTATTTCATTGTTTCACAGGCTACCATCTAAACCTTGTTTTGTTTGGATTATTCATTTATTTTAGATATTCCTCTTCACTTATACTTTGAAACATTATTAAGGAAGGATGACGTCAAGGGAGAACCTGTTGATGCCTCATATCCTGGAGTGGAGTTTAAAATAGCTCCGGAAAATGGTACGTAAGGCAAAATATTGTAATGTTTACCAGACTGTTTTTCATTGGTTTGTCCCCAAAACATTCAATTTGTAAATTTAGCAAAAGCAGTTATCAGGGAAGGTATCTGGCCAGGGATTATTTAGGTGGAAGAGGAATCTCTAGAACACAGGTACTGCAGTTAGGCTGAAGCGATCCCATCAGGTACAAGTGCAGGGAGTTTGGACTGTGAGTTCTCTGCAAACACAGGTGCCCCACTGCAGTGTTGTTAATACTTGGATCCTTACCTGCAGTTTGCCTTTTCCGCTGTAAATAGTTCACCAGGTGAGATTGCCTGGAATTGCAGCCACGGAGAATAAGTTCACTTGGTATTTGCTTTTTCTGTTGTAGACTATAATCATCATAATGTTGCTCTTAAACGATGGAACAATAGCTGTTTATCTAATTCCAAATCTCAATCAGTGTCAGGAACATCTGAGCAGCTGTCGGAAGGAAGAAAGAAAAGACATCTAAGTGAGACAGCAGTGGGTAAGAGAAAAACTGTGTTGTTTAAGACAGTTCTATTTGTTAAAGTGTATGGAGTTTGTCATTGGGCTTTTGTGAATGAACTGTAAGGATATCCAAGAAGGGCACCACTGCAAAACTTTTCAGGAGTAAAGGAGTAAAGGACTTAAAATGCCAGGAAGAATATGGTAAAGCACCATCATCCTCTTTTTTTTTTTCCTCAGTGTGTATTGTAAAAGGAGACAAGCGTCTGTATTTTATTTTTGGAATACTCTTTAAGGAAGCTGCTTAGCAGTCCCACTGTGTTTTTGTAATGCCGGCTGTCACTATTTTCATGATGAATTCTTTTATAGTAGCCCAGTGAAACAGACTGAATCACAGAGTTATCTGTCAAATCACTGCCCAGCCAAACATTTACTATTCCTGGCATCTTTGGTCGGCAGTGCTTCATTTCTTGTGTCCTGTCACTTGTGGTTCTGGCTTCCTTCCAGGCTGTTAGGAGGACTTGTGGGTAACCAGTGCTTATAATTAGCGTTTCTACTCTTGTTACCTTTATATTTTAAACCACTGAATCTCTACTTCAGCAACAGGTAAATTAATAGAAGCTGCCCTGAAATTTCTATAGAGCCAACGTGATCACGTATAGACAGGAGATTCAGCACACCCATGTAGATTTAAATAGCATCTTACTTCTCCAGTCTATTGGGATGTAAAATCTAACAAATTCTATTACAGATTCATTTATGTGAACTTTGGGAAAGCTTTTGGTGAAATTCCTCCCAAAAGATATAAGGAAAAATGTAAAAGGGCAAACTATATTAGTGTAAAATGTCCCCTAGGAAAGAACTAAAATGTACAAATCATCAGTTAACATCATGGGATAACACACTTCTAGCGTGGATCCGGGTAAAGCTGTAATCCAGGTAAAGGAACACAGGCGGGGGTGTGGGAATTGCCACAGAGATAATTTAACCAGAAATGATGATCTGCTTAAGAACAAGAAGAAAGCCAAGATGCTTATCAGCCTGGCCTCCAAAGGCAGGTGCTGAACCCAGCGCTCCTTGTAACCATGCTGCTTCCCCAAGTAAGCTGTTGTGCACACTGAGAGCAACAGCCGGAGATACTGGGAGCACCAGAGAGGGAATCTCTTGATATAAGCCTTTTGAAGTTACAATTAGTCCTCTGCTAATAATATTTGGCTACTTGAGGTAACAGAAGAAAAAAAGCTATCTTTTATCGTAAGGATCATAGTCTCCCAATGCCAGAGAACTGCTTTGTGGTATAGCGAGGAGCAGCAGCAGTTCTAGTTTATTAGTGCTATGGGTGTAGTACTACATATTTATTCCTAATTTGGGCTCTGTCTAGGAGAAATTATCCGTGGGGAAGGTCAGCCTGATGAACAAGGCCAAAAATAAAAGCTGTGTGCCAGGGAGCTGCAGCGCTGCCTGGGAGATGGGAGTTGATGTCTTTGACCCGGCCGGTTTGGATGTAGGATCTGACTTAGCTTTTTTTTTTCCGAGTTGGAATCTGCTGCTTCTTTTTGTTAGTTGCTAATTCGTTCTCATTTATTTTCATCTGGGCATTAAGGTAGAAGGAAAGCAGTTAACTTCTGAATCCCCCTAAATGCTGCTTCCACTGAGATTAAATAAGAGTAAAGGGGAGCAGTGGGCCAGTGCTAGAAGAAACCGCACGTAGGGATGGAGGAACTAATTTTGTTTGTCAGCCTCGCTGCCAGTTTTGTTTTGTTGTCTGCCCATTTATCCAGGAGCAACGTGTCCGTTACGGATTGGTACATCAGAGACATGCAGTGCTCGTAGGGGATGCTGGGAAGCATTCTTTTAGGTCTGATTGGATTTGCTGTGTGTAGTCTAGGACGGGCTCTGTAATAAGAAGCAGGATTTGCCCATATGAAGTTGGTTCCAGCAGAAGAAATCCTTAGTAGAAGGAAAAGGATGGGTTTTGTGGAACGGCAATGACAGGATGAGTAACAAGTGTTTATTTAGACAGCTTTTTTTAGCATTCATTAAATCTCAAGTGGATAGCTGTGGGCTTTTAGAAATGACTTCACTATTACTGTATGGAAAAATATCCTTGCTCTAATAGACAACAGGCGGTATGCCTTTTTCTTCTAACTGTTCTTTTGTGACAGGCGAACGTAACGCCAGGTTTGAGACGTTCTCCTTTCAACATGCAGAGCCTGAATCCCCTAGCAGTTTTGCAGCCGTGACCAATATCAATGCGATGTCTAGGCCCACTCACAGCACTTCATCACAGGTAAAAGAAAAATGCATCCCTCTCTTGGCTGAAATGTTAACGGAGTTGCAAATAATCATCAAAAATATGTGCCCTTTGTATCTAATTTAGTGCTAAGTTACAGTAAAGAACCTTTCTTACATTAAGTAAATTATTCCAGACGGATTATGTGTGCTTGGAAAACAGGTAACTGTTTGTTAAAGAGTTTTACAGATGATAGAACTAAAGCGAACGTTTCCATTACTGGCACTGGGCCTTCCATTTTCCTTTTTCTTCAAATTTCATTGAATTTACCCTAATTTATGCTTCCAGGTTTACACAAGAGCTCTTAAAACACTCTCTTCTTGGTGCAGATACAGTCACAACACTTGTTAAGCCTCAGCATTTCTGTTTGAAACCTCTGTGCTGCACGACTGGCAGTCTCTGGTATAGAAATTTGCTGAGGAGCAGCAGAGCTCCGACTCAGCAAAATCCCTGAAGAAACTTCATTTTAATTCTGTTGGAAGTAATGAACAAATTCATTTTGCTACTCAGGTTTCAGGCCTCCAGTTCTGTTTGGCCTAGCGCTGTGCTGGTGCCTGCTGAGTTTTAATCTGGTGATGATGGCTGGAAAGCTGAATTCAGATAAACATCTTCCAGGCAATTTTGGCTGGGCACAGATCTCTTATTCTCTCTTTTTTGATGAAGCCATCTTCGAAGAACACCTACATCAGTATTTTAGAATAGATCTCTTTCCATGACCATTCAGCTAAAAATTGAGATATTATATCATGTAATATATCATGATTCAAAGCTAAACTCTCTCTGGTAATCAAGGAAGCTCATGTTTATCCTTGCAGGTTCCATGCACTACTGAGCGCAGAACACCAGGAACCCTGGTATGATCATGGCAGAGAAATTCAGTTAGGAAGAAGGGAGTATTACATTTGAAGATCTCTTAAATATTCAAAATTAACAGTAAATGAAATTAGGGAAATACTCACTGATTTCAGAAGGAGTTATGAAAGCAAGGAGTAAATCTCAGTGATGAGATGGTTTTAAGATTGGTTGAAATTCCCTTTAAAAAAAAATAGTCATTTGACCTCCAGAGTCTCTTGGAGTTTCTTCTTGTGCACTTCTATTATTTCTCAGTTAACTTAGTTCCTATGTTGTAAGCCGATGAATCTTGAATTGATTCTGTTACACAGCATAACTCCAGGAGGAGGCTGAGAAGTGAGAGCTCCTATGATATAGACAACATTGTTATTCCAATGTCACTGGTGGCACCATCAAAGTTGGAGAAACTGCAGTACAAAGAAATCCTGACGCCAAGGTTTGTTCATGACCTCAGTTGCAAAGTAGGTGGCAAAATGAATGGGACAGCATTAAGGATATTGATTACTTGTAGTCGGATAATGTTACAATACTAAGGTGATCTTCTCATATGCTCGGTGGTTGTTTTTTTACTATGCGTTTCCATTTGTGTATAGGAGTGGGTGAAAAGATGGGTGGTAGGAACACCGGTCAGCTGATGGCACAAGGGAAATAAAGCAGTAGGCACAGTGATGGCAGCTGCGGAGGCTGACTAAAAATAGAAGGGATTTTACATCATCTTAGTTGTAGTGATACTTACAGGCTTAAGTATGCTATTGGGCTGACCCTCTCAGCAGTTACATGAGATTGCTGTCTTTTGTGTGCATTGAGACCCTGGAGCGTGTCCAGAGAAGGGCAACAAAGCTGTGATGGTCTGGAGCACAAGTCTTGTGGGGAGTGGCTGAGGGAGCTGGGGTTGTTCAGTGTGGAGAAGAGGCTCAGGGGAGACCTCATCGCTCTCCACAACTCCCTGAAAGGAGGCTGTGGTGAGCTGGGGGTCAGCCTCTGCTCCTGCATAACTATGATGAGAGGGAACGGCTTTAAGTCGCACCAGGGGACGCTCAGGTTGGGCATTAGGAAAAAAGTATTCTCTGAAAGAGTGGTGAGGCGCTGAAACAGGCTGCCCAGGGAGGTGGTAGAGTCATCATCCCTGGAGGTGCTGAAGAAATGATTAGATGTACTACATGGGACATGGGTTAGTGGGGAAACACAGTGGCAGGTGAACAGTCCGACTCAGTGATCTTAGAGGTCTTTTCCAACCTTGGTGACTTTGTGATTCTTTACAGCTGAAACGACGACTCTGCTTTTAGGTAAACTGACTTCTCTTGTTTCATTTCTAGCTGGAGAGTCGTTGAATTAGAACCTTTGGAAAGATCTCATGCAGATGAAGAAGAGGTAAGCTGTATTTTAATTCAACCAACGGCATGGTTAAACTAGATGTATAATTGGGATAATCAGGATGTATTTTCTAAAGTCACCGACTTAGTGCAAATCCTGTTGAGTTTCACATTTCAAAAAATAAAGTATTGGGTGTCAGAACTTGGGAATGTGTCCTACCCCAACCCACCTGACCCTGCAGTGGATGACAGAAATGCAAGTATCTCCATTAATAATTGCTTTTTCATCTAGCTCCTATGTCTCTTACTGTTGGCACAGTCAGAGCTCACGTAGGGTCCTCTGCTCCTGAGCATTCAGATGTTGGGTCTGCTACTGTGACTCTCTCTGGAGCTTCATGTGCTATAATGTGTCTTGTCCTTTTCCTTCATGGCCAGTTCCCATGGCCACTTGCCCTTCAAGAGGTAATTTGGCATTTTGCCTGCAGGCCAGGAAGGTTCATCAAGTTTTCTTGTCACTGTTCTTTCGACCCTCCTGCTGGAAGCAAACTTTTCTGCTTTCTCAGGAGCAGCATAACCTTTGGCATTTCCTGCTCGTCTTTTTGCCACGTCTGCACACCATGTGCAACTATTGTTGCTTCCTCCAGAAGTAAAAATCCCCCTTTTTCCTTCAGGGAGTGCCTGTGGACTTAGAGGCTGAGGGGTTCTTTTCTCCCCTAATGATGAGCTTGAGCCTAGCCCCAGCGTGAACACAGCAGCCGGTCTGCTCTCTAGGCTGCTTTTCTGTTCTTCCTGTCTGACTGTGGCTCCTCTTGAGTGTCAGAAGACAAGCCTGCCAGTGTTACTGTCCTTTGGACATCTGTAGTCTCTCACCAGTCTCTGCTATAGGCCATTACCAACTGTTGTAGCTATAGGATTAGCATTTATACCTTCATCTACGATATCCATTCTTGAGCTCATTTTTCAAGGGGCTTAGCGGCCTTATTAGTTAGGAAAGTTTTGCATTTATGTAGCAGTACAGAAGATAATGCTAAACATAATGCTGAATGGACTTCAGGGTGTCTCTCTGTGAAGCATGTGCACTTATTGTTAAATAGCCCTCCCAGTACATTTGTGTTTGGCATTCCTAGTTCAGCCTGTATGATTCATCACTTGGCCAGGAAATAACTTGAGTACAATAAAGCGGCTTTGCCTCCTGCTGTGGTCCGCTGCTTCAATATTGTCTGTCAGCTGCTGGGGAGAATGAGAGAGATGTCAGATGAGGAAAATGATAAAGAGCTTACTCTTCTAAGTTGTCCTTTGCCAATTTTCCCTTTTTCTTTTGGGATCGTATTAATTGGTTGGGATGTTTTTCTGAGCACTGAGAAAAGGTGGTTGTCTGATCATAAATCTTCCATTGCCTTGCTTAGGTTTTGGGCTGACTTAGTTCTGTTACTCAGTAAGCTTGAGAAAAGGCATGAGAGAACAGGAGCATTACCTTTTCTTCTTTTCTTCGCTCACATTCTGACTCTCTTGAAGTTCTTCCTTGGTGAGCCTCAGCAGATCATTGTGGGAGAAGAGAGAGGGCAAAATGTACTGTCTGCTTCTGTAGAAATGTAAGCTTTTTCTTTGCTTTCTACTACATAGCAGCCTGTGGTGGTACTATGGAATAGTTGCATTTCCCACTTGTCTTCTGTCTGGCTAAGTTTAGAACTCCTTGTGTTAACCAGCAGTTAGTTATCTCTTCTGCTTGATGCAGCAGACTTGTACCCAAAGTTTCCACAAGTTAAAAGCAAACACAGAGTCTCACATTTGTCAGGTTCCACGAGAGCTGAACTTGCAAGGATAGAAACTCAGCAATTCCCTGTTCACAACACATTCCTTTGAGTACAAAGGCCTTACCCTTTTTGGGTACCTACTTCTTGTTTCTGGAAGTTTTGCCTTACAAGGACAAACACAGAAGTCGGACAATCTAAAAGTTGATCTGCTATCTATGTTTGCTCTATTGTTCACTCTAAAAATACGTAGTGTTTTGGACATGCAGCGTTTGTATTTCCTGGTCTGCATGTATGAATTTGCAGCCTGTTACTGCTTTAATGCAAGGGAGGGTGTGGTATGGGCTTTCCTGTTTTGTTTTGTCTAGGTTAAAGTTTCTGGCAAGGCGAGGGTATAGAAGAGCGTTAAAGTTTGTTTTGTCATTGTTCTAG
>PPHD01000793.1:0-53185 GCA_002909625.1 Bambusicola thoracicus
TTGTGCAGCTGCTGTTGCTGCTTAAAAGTGGCTCTCTGAATCCTTCCTCAGGGATAGGGTCTTGTAAGACCTTTGTACAGAGAAAAATTAAGATGGGTGCCTGGAGAAGAAGGGAATGGTTATAGGAAAGGATGGATGTTCACTGGGAGAAAAACAATGGAAAATTCTTCAGCAATTAATGATTTAATTCTATTGCTACTGCTATTTAATCAGTGGAAACATGCACACAAAATCCCCTTTGAATTCAGAGCAGCTCAGCCAACCTTGGATATGTACATGACATGTAAGGGACAGGTAAGAAGCTGGAAAATGGGGGGAAAAATATAAAAAAAATCCTCCATTATATGAAATCTGGCAAAAAGAAGGCCTTCCATAATTATCAGGTACTGCAGTACGAGTCTCACACAAACCTGCTTCAGTGTTACTTGAAAAATGAATTCGGATTTAAAAAAAAACAACCACATTTGGCTTGGTCATTGGATAATAGAGCATATTCTTACTCCCAACCCAAATCACACGCAGCTTGGCTGGAAAGAAGACAGCTGCTTGGGCACTAGTGTGCTTCAGTTTGAAGTACATCTAATCTTTATTGAGTTATTTGAGCCTCATGTGCCAAGTGTAGAAAGGCATGCTTTTGTGGAGAGAGAATTTCTTTCTTCTTTTAATATTAATGTGTGTTTTTGGCCAACAAAGTAGAGCTTAGGAGACAATAGCAATTCTCTAAATGCATTGGAGTTAAAATCCAATAAATATACCAAATGCTTTAGTATAAATCCTCATCTAGTTTGTTGCTTCTGCAGGAACCACTGCCACTGGAAATGGCTCTCAAGCGTTATATTTGCCTGTTAATTCAGAAAGCTTCTTAGTGTCTTCTCACTTACTCTTTTTGCTGTTTTTTTTTTTTTTACCCATTCCTTTGCAGTTTTTCCATTAATAAGTCTTTCACATACCATAAATTTGGAATCCGTTCCTTAGCTGCATGTAAGATTCTAGGCAAGGCTGTCTTACATGTGAACTCATGCCCCGTGTTACCCTATGGAATGAACTGGTTGCTAGGGCGTATGGGCTGGGGTTGAAGCCAGGTTCTGCTGAACTCAGCGTTGCAGAGACCAAAGCAGTTCCAGGAAACGTTCCTTTGCAGGCCTTCCTGGTAGAAGTAGATGACCCATGGGAACAAAGTCTGCCCAGAGAGCACCAGTTCCCAAGGTAACGTTTAAAGCATGGTCCTCCTGCCTTACAATGAGCAGTGCGGTCGCGGTGAGGCAGCTTGCAGAGGTGTGAGGTACTGCTGGCAGTGTGGTGGCAGATCCCTTTCCTTAGTAAATGCTGCGCTGTTACCATAGGCTGCGATGTGGTGTCCTGTGGAATCCTGTTAACTACTTTTAATACAAGTCCCAAAGCAGAGGGCAAATTATAAGACAGATGATCAAGAATGCCATTCAACTTTTGTCTTCCTTTTATGTGATACTGAATCTCCAATCATGTAGCAAAACATCCAGCAAGGCTGAAGAGCTGCAGTAGTGCAAACGTGACAGCAGTACTGCTTAGCAGTGCTTCACAGGGAGCAATTCTCAGTGAGTTTCATATCCCCTCCTCCTGTTTTCTGCGCTGCAACCACAGTGTGAACCAGTGACATCCACACTGAGGCTTCCCTCTCGAAATTAGCATTTAGAATATAATATAATATAATAAATTCACAGGTTTAGTGATATTAAGTTTTCCTAGTCTGGCTTTCGTGCTGTTGCTGTAGCACTAAGTCCTTTCATAGAGCTTTCTTCTTGCTGAAGCAGAATAGTCCCAAGAATCAGGAAGAGCTACTTCAGTCCTATCCACAACAGGAATGATTTGCATGGTCTCTCTTTTTAGAACAAGATCTTGTGAATATTGTTCAGTGTATGTATGGCTGTGTCTGGTTGGGACTGAGCACACAAACAACTTCTAAGTTAGCTGAAAGCACAAACCTTTCTTTTGACTGAAATTGTAGCACAGCAGTTGCTCTGACCTATCAAGATGTTATGAAAGGGGCACATGGACTCAGGAATTTCTGAAGGATTATACTGAGTAAGTGCACAGCAGTTACTAACATAAAAGCTGACATTCAGATCATGTTCATTTAGAAACTAATGTTCCTGAAGGTGTTATGCAAGAAATTACTGTATATTACGTTTTAAGCAAGTAGTTTATACGTTTGTGTGTAGAGCAAGTCCAAGGGAGCAAATGTCAAATAGACAGTCATGATTCACTTCCATCAAGCGAATGGTAAAGTTACTCTTCTGTTTGAGATGACGAATATATTCCTACGTACAAGATAATGGAGTCAGCAAATGTTGAGATGAAGAAGTACGTGTCAATGAGATTAGCATAATACAGAGTATTAATATGGCACCAGCCAATGTTGCTGCAGTTGGATGTTTGACAGTGTCTCTATTCCAAATCCTTTTTGGAAAGGCTTAGGACCCATTTACTGCACAGTAAGATTAAACTCATGATTGAATGAATTACAGTCAGACATTACAATAAATGAAATTGCACTCCAGTGATGATAATCATGGCTTGTGCTAATAGTATGAGTCACCTCTACGTATGTTCTCTGACACTGGAGTTTGGTTGTTTTCCAAGTGTGTGTGTATATACTGATTTGCTTTATTTTATTTTGAACTGCAAAAGAGATATAGGTAGAAAAAGTTATTTAAAGTACAGATCTGGAGAGCCTTAATGTGCTCAGATGTTGCTGTTTTATGTGCAAAAATTCTCATCTGAAATCCTTTTGCTTTGCTCTGAGAAAAGCTACCGAAGTTCTTGCTGCTTACTTTACACATTGTTGGTGTATCATTCTTATGCTCTTTTTTCTTGTAAAACAATTATATAAAAAAAAGTCTTCAAAGGTTTAAAAAGCAAATAACAATAAAACAGAAATGAATTCGTTCAATTTTTTGTTTAAAAATTGTTTTTATTAATTGCAGATTACAGCAAAATTATGGTAAAAACACTGAAGCAATTAAAAGAGAAAGGAAAGAAATGAATCAGAAGTTTAGAAGGTTTGTTTTTTACTCTTTTACATTGTGCCAGTTTTCTGCTTTCCTCTTCTTTGTTTATGAGAATATCATTTATACGATTCACAGAAACGCAGTGCAGCCCATAAACTTACCCACATGTTTTTGGGAAGCTTCCATGACAGTGTGTGACATTCTCAAGAAATAAAAAAGAATCTAAAATATCTTTGTTCTTCTCATACAGTGGTTAGAGCTTCCATTATTACAGCTGAAGCTCAATTCAAATGTATTACTGAATGAACTGGTATGCACTGTGTTGTACGCCGTTTCTATGAGAGGATAATAAGGAGGAATTTGCTCAAACGAAGGATGGTATTTATTAAGACAGGTGGTAGTAAAGCCATGGCTTTATTTTTCCTCGAAATCTCTTGGTTAACTTGGAACTTCTTGACGATGTTTACCAATAGTTATTTGATTTTTGGAGTCTTATGTTTACAGCTTTGGTTGCAAGCGCAGCACATCTGCTGTACATTATGAGCGGACTACAAGATATTACATTTCCATTGATAGTGTTAGGCAATGTTTAGAGAGTAGACCTTTCTGTAATTATAGCTCCTGTTCTTTACTGTCTCCCTTATCCCTTGCTTCCCTCTTCTTAACCTTATCCTTTTAACTGTCTTCCCTCTAAATCCCATCTCTTCATTTCTCCACTTTGTGCCCAGACCCTGTCCTTTTCTCTCAAGTGCTTGATTTGCTTGATCTTACAGCATTTTCTGTTCCACTCTTCCTGGTTGTCAGAATACAAAAATTCTTCTACAGTCTTCTTTAGTGATACTATTACCATTACATCTCCCCTCTGAGGTTCCTGAAAAGATCTGGCGGTCTGCGTTGGCTCTTGTTCATCTGCTGTGCTCAAATTTGGCAGAGTCCTCTCACAGAGTTAGTAGCCTCTAAGAATTCATTTCTGGCCTGACTTAGTATGGGTAATGTACAGATGATCTCTTTGGAGGGATCTCTAATATGATGCAGACTTCTGGACATTCACATGTGCTTAGCATCATAAAAATATGCACATGTTATGTCTTTTAAGGCTGAAAGGGTTACGACATGAGCAAAACTTTTGTGTTTTCATTGTAGATAGCAGAGAAGTGCCAGTTAGTGTGCTGTGAAACAGGGCACAGGAAGCTGATCTTCTGGAAGCAGAGGTAGATCTTAATGTACAGTCACCCCTTTGTGTGACCATTATCATTTCTCCTACTGAGAAGGGCACTCAACTGTGGGTGTTACGTTTCCAGTATACTGTTGTTACAACCTGGAGCCTGTCAGGAGCTTCTTGAGGCACTGCATGAATTGAAGGAAAGTGCAGTTTGTGGCTATATTTAACCCTCCATAGCAGTTTTGCCTGAAAATGCAAATTCATCTACCGAGTAAACACGCAGCTAGGACTGAACAATGAGTATAAGGTACTTGGACAACTCAAAGCTAAACTTTGCTTTGTTCTTTGTTCAATAGTTTAGTAAGGCAAGTATGCTGTCTTGTTGTACAGGTCACAGATAGCATTCTCACTGAAACATTCGTAAGTCACCCTCACACAAAGATACAGAAGAACTACAGCTAGAAGTTAAGGTTTCCTGCTTAACATAATGTGTTCCCAATGTTTTATTTGGCCCACAGGTTCCCCTCCAATATTATCATTAATTGCAACAGTAATAATTGTATCTGAGACTAGCATAAAACATGTCACGTTCAGCAAGGCCCATCCGTTTTTGTTTTTCTTAATTCATCAGGTTGATCTTCCGTTTTCATAGATTCCAGAAACAACATCTGGCCACTGATGTAAGCACTGAGCAGCCCTGCACACATGGCGGGGCTCCTACCCTTCAGGAGAATAGTTTGGTGCTCTACTTGGTCTTGCTTTTTATGGCAGAAAAAGGAAAAGATCCGCTGTAATATACAATCATCACTTTTTCAATTTCAATATGTCAATAGATTCTGGTAAATTAGCATTTACACTGAAAATACTTTAATATTGGGGAAAAACAGATTTTGTAATCAGTGTTCCTGATTAATTCCTTCTTCAGAAATATATTCTGATAATAGCAACTACTCATTATAAAACCCAGAAAAGGCTTTCATTTACTGTGGCGTGGGAAGTCCTGCCAGTTATAAATGCTCTACATAGTTTCTTTACCATTTTTATGTTCTTTAAGCCTCAACAAAAACCAAAGCTCCTCTTCCAGGTTTGGTAGCAAAGAGACCATTATTCTCCAGTGCTAACCTTTGGCCATCATTTTGGTAATAAGCTTTTTTAACATTTTTTAGGAAAGTATTCAGCTTGTCAGTAGGCACCATTGACACAGTGCAGCCGCCCCATCCAGCTCCAGTCAGACGTGACCCGATGGCCCCAAATTGCCTAAAACAAAATAATAGAAAAAATAATGAAAAATAAACCAGAAGGGGGTAATTTGTCATATATAAAATTCCTATAGAAAATTAGTGAATACTGAACTCAAAATACACCAATGTCGTCTGACTTGCTGAAGTTCACTTGGTTGCACATGGTAGTCCAGCAATCCGTAGTTACCATTTTGGACAAAAGAATTCCAACCCTTTAAACTGCAATGCAGTCATTTCTGTCAATTCTGAGTCATCCTCTTTTACAGTCCTTCAACATCAGCTGTTCTAGGGATCACAGCACAGCCGAGATGAAGAAAGCAGGGGAAGAAAAGGGATTTTGTTAGCAACATTCATAAGGCATCAGAAGTGAAAACAGAAATACATGACAAAAATAACAAAAGAGAGTTCATAAGCTAATTGCACAGGATGTAGGCATGCAAGCCATTTTCTAATGTGGCAGAGACAAATAGCTCTATTCTTCCAGGACAGATCTAAAACATGCTGAAGATTCGCAGGCTTCTTCCGCAGGACAACAGAGAGGGCTGGTCAAGAAAAGGAGAGTTCAGAAACTCCTAAGAAGTCATACAGAGTCAAACATCTGTTAATGCTGAAAGGACTGGGATAGGTATCCATCTTTAGAGGAGACACATGAACTTAACAGATTTACAGCAGTAAAGGTAAAATAAGAATATATTCTCAAAAGGAGAAGAAAAATGCCCTTAATAAGGAGGGTGAAGAGAGAGAACAATGACAGATAAAACATTGGAAATATAAACCATTCCCAGTCTCAAGATACAAGCCTGCTGGAAATGTCCTACAGCAAATCCCGTGCCATTACTGTGCAACATTCAGATGCCACATCATTAGAACCTAGATGAATTACTTTCATTAGTTTGCTGACCTGTGCTGCTTATCTTTAGTTGGATTCAAAAAAAAGTAGGAAAATACCATGTGGCAGCCAATGAATTTCTTTGGGATGTTTCTAACGTTGTTAGCGCAGGATGGTTTAGAAAACTCATTTGAAATCTTAATTCTCATGGGAGGTCTAATCTGATTTGCAAACATGTACTTGTGATATGATTCTAAGATCCATGCTTTTGTGAGACTTCCTGGCCCGGGAATTGGTTTTAGGAGAGTGAGCATCATGATAACGATGTATTAGAAAATGACAGCTCATTCCAAATAGGCTGTAGTGATTTTCCTATCTGCATTTTATGTTAAATGAATGTGGTATACTGCTGGGTTAGTAGAAGTTTAGGTCATATTTCAAGCAAGAACTTACATATGTGTTTCATTCTAAACATGCTTACATATCTTCTTGAATAGAAACACTTTCTTCAGTGTGTCTGTGTGGTGCCACCCTGCATATTGACTCGATTTTATGTTCCTTCTTTATTTCCTGTTGGTGTTTTATTTTACTTATTATTCCTGTAAGCCACTCATTCTCTGATGCAATTTTCTGTAGTTTATGGTCCATGGAGCAACCTCCTAAAATGAGCAAGATCCAATCCAGTCTCAATTGCAATCAATAGGGAAATTCCCATTGACTTTGTAAAGCCCAGTCCTCTTTTCAAAGCGGTAAATCAACTGTCTGTATTTGTTTGGTCTGTTACCTCAGTCAGAACGTTGTATTTCAGATGGTGTCTGGCTTTTATTTTGGTGGGCAACTGAAATCCCTTCAGAATTGTTCTGAACCTTTCATTGATTTCATAATTCTCTGTGGTCATGCTCTCATGTCTCATTTTTACTGAGTCATTTTAAAATACTTAGTTGAAATAAAGCATAATGTAGGCAGAAAATATGCCTGTTTCAGAGCTGAAGTCACTGTGTTTCAAAATACTGTGGCTACCAGTTTCGAATGTGGTGATCTGATCCGATGCTGACGGCGTAACGCTGAGGAGTTTGGCACTCTGATACCTGAATGTCGGGCACCTGGGATGAGCAGAGGTTGGAAGCCAGCACCTAATTCTGCACATGCTGGGGAGGCAGTGCACAGGAATTACCTACGCCAAACATGAGAAAGTGAATGGTGGAACAAGTCTGAAACTGCCTTTTCCATTGAGTCTCACTCAGCTCAGTCCTGTGTTAGACTCTTCTGGTAAAGTAGGATTCATAGTCGCATGTTCTTTGCTTGTGCACCAGCATTTAAAGTATGCATTTATGAAGAAAGGAGAAGTAAGAGCAAACAGTGACTCTTGCAACAACAATTCTGTGGATGGAGCACTCAACCCCACAAAGGGTGATGTGGATTTAATGTGGGAAAGTACCCAATGCACTGCCTGGGCTACAGGGTGGTCACAAGGACAAGTAATGCGGGGTGAGAAGGAGCATGTAAAGAAAGGCCATGGATGTCAGACATCCAGCACTGGAGGCACTCAGCTGAGTCCTTTGCTTCTTGAAGAGCTCATCTACCTTTTTGTAGTACTCACTGCTTAATCTTTAAGAACTCTGTGTGTAAGTGAGTGAAAACATAAATGCTACAGCAAATGAGAGATGAATAAGAACGGAAGTTGCAGTTTGGGATACAGTAGTGATAGGTAAGACTGCAATACCACGTTTTAAAAACAGTTCTGTTGGGAGAGGTGAAAAACACTGAGCAATATTGTGAATTCAAAATGCTTGTATTTGTGATCCAGCTATTTAGAAAGCATGGAGTGAGTATGATGAGATTTCAATATAAATTAAGGGGTGGTGTGGTGTGTACTTGTTTTGTAGCTCAGTGTGCGTTTGAATAACATCTTTAACTTTTGTTGGGTTTTGTTTTGACTCTGAAAGTGCTGCAAACATGCTGTTTTTTTTTTTATAGTTGATCTTTCAAATCGTGCTGTAGCTCCAGGTTTAATAAAATAATGCACCTGGATACAACATAAGAACTGTCCCATTTAAAAAGTGATCATAGAGGATTCAGCCATCTTCAACTGGAAGAGGCATGGCAGGTAACAAACATTCTCAGCTTTTTTACCTCCAAAAGATAGAGAACAGAGGAAGGAAAGTTATTTGCAACATTCAAACAGTCGGAGATAAAGCACCTAAGGAATCTGTGAGCTCAGTTTCAGCTTGTTGTCCCTTAACTGTTTAGTAAACCACCTGTGTTTTAAAAGGCCAAACAGGTAAAACAGCTAATAATAGCACGAGAGAGGTTAGACAACGTACAAGTCTTCTGTCTTCGTGAAAAATAAAGCACTGACCCACTGGCGGTTATGCTTTTCAGCACTACAAACCACAGCAAGTATGGATCCCTTTCCTTCTTGGCAGATGTTGTACAGTAAAACATAAAGATCTAGGCAAAACAGAAAACATCTGGATATGCAGATTATTCTTCACAGTTTAAACCTTGTAAGGAGAGAGCGGCAATAGACTTGGGCAATTCTGTGGAATGTATTTTTGGAAGGGCTTTTTAAAGTTACAGGGCAGCTGTATATCATTTGAAGTAAAGAATGCAATTTATGTAGTTGCTGGCCATTCCTGTAGCCACAGCAGCCAAGGTTTCCTAGAGTGACTGGAGATTTTACATGCCTTCATTTTTTAATGCACAACTTGAGAAAAATTGAGTTCTGTTCCCAATAGTTTTAAAACTTACATGCTGGCTTAAGCTGCGTGCATCTACACAACAGCTATAGGCTTTTACAGCTCTAATCAGAAAGCCGTTATTGACTACTAAACTTCTAAGAAAGGAGGTATTTCTTAAGAAATGTTCGTGATTGGATAAGACTGTAAAGAATAAACTAATAATTTATTTGGTTTTTGCAACGAATATAATAAAAAACAGTT
Source organism: Bambusicola thoracicus (assembly GCA_002909625.1). Classification (NCBI taxonomy): domain Eukaryota; kingdom Metazoa; phylum Chordata; class Aves; order Galliformes; family Phasianidae; genus Bambusicola; species Bambusicola thoracicus. The sequence continues at coordinate 9,162 of PPHD01000793.1, forward strand.
GCAATCATGTAAAAAATAGCAGTTAGAAATCATTTTTTACACATTTCACTCTGCTGTGGCACACAGCTATGCCCGGCACAGTGGCCATGGGCACTTCTGTTGGTAAGTTAGAAATCTGATGTAACGTGGGCACATCACTTTTTTCTTCACTATTTATATTTTTGTCCATGGAACTGAAACGCTCTGATTAATTTCAATTCAATTTAGTGAAATCCTGACTGCACACTCCTTTCCTTTTGGTTCCGTGGCTATGTCAGTGCTGCGGCCTACAAGCCAGTGGCACGATACCCAAGCTAGGCTGCTGAGCTGTGAAAGCACAGAGCTCAGCACAAATGAGAAACAGAATTTCCATCCCTGTACTGGGATTTGTTCTGCTATGCACTACTGTAAACATCAGTACTAGCTTACTCGATGTAGCACAGGTAACTCCATGCTGTAGTGTACAACTTAATAGTTTATACCTACTTGAAATGGTAGTTTTCTCTCAGCGTTTCTGAGAACCTGCCCTGTTAGAACACTTCAGGGAAGGTACCTGATGTGGCTGGTTACATTTTCAGAGCTCAGCTGTCTGGTACTACTGACCAAGAAATCAATATTGGGAAGTTACTGTAACTAACAATAACACAGAGGTTAATTTGTAAGGCTTTTCCTCTGTCAGTGGAGTCACAGAATAGGCTGCTGATAACTGGTACCAGATCTGGACTTTGCAGCCCATGCTTTTTCATAACTCCTTAGGGCACAATTCTTGTCTTCAACTGACTCTGGAGACGGCTCTCCTTGAGTAGGTGGGACAGCCATGCTGCAATCACCTCACTAACCGGGGACTGTTGTAGCTTATTCTGCTGTGTGACCGCTGTGTGATATAACAGACTGAACTCGGCCTGCGCCTTGCATACAGGAATGGCTCCCAAGAGAAGGAACAAAAATTATGTTGTTAAATTACTACCAGACTGCCCAATGCTATCAGGACTTCTGTGTTTTATCACAAAACAGCATGTGCATCCCACATGCAAAACAATCTGTGAATGTCCAGAAGTCCTGCATTTGGTTTTTAAGTTTGTGGTTTTTTGGCTTTCTGTCTTGTCTGCCAAATTAATGAGACTAACCTGGTGTATTAAATAATCATCAGTATCATACTGTATCAATTTGCAAACCTGGTAAATGGGTATTACAACTTAATAAATGTGTATGACTATAAAAGTAAGAATGCATATGGCATATTGCCTCTTCGTAAAATTCGTATTTTCATTATAAGCCAGACTAATGTATTAGTAATATATATGTATATATGTTTAAAAAGTGATTGCTGGTAAGGAAGTGCTTTTGTAACCTTCATTTTTAAGTGGTAAGGTGTTCCTTTTATTCATGTTAAACTGAAGCAGATTCTGTTTTCTCAAAGATTTAGAGATTTGGAGAAAAGATATGATACTTTTATAGTCTCTAATTCTGAACAACAGGGAAACAACATTCCTTGACCTCAGGCTTGCAAACACTTATGGCACACTACATTTCCCTTCTGGAACGGCAGTAACCTCTTAATGCTCTGTCTTAGGGCAGAGTTTCCCAAACCATGCATGCCCTTCTCCATGGAGAACAGGAACTGCAAAAGGTGAGCAGAAGTACAGAGGTGGCATCTCCAGGATCTGTGATGAAATGAATGAGGGCAGCAGCTGGGAGAGGTGGCTGGGGCAGTGGCAGGGATAAAGTAGGAGTGAGATGGCTTAGCTGGGCAGCTGTTTATTCCCCTATGCCACTGTTAAAGTGATTACCAACCACTCATTTCCTTTCACGGGCACTGAATTTAGATTAAAGTTAGCATAAGTTGTCTGCCCCGTGATTAAACATACCAGAAAAAAAAAAGAAAAGAATTAAGTGAAGTGTTTACGTCCTTTTGTGCTGTTGCTGTGGTGTGGATGAAATACCGTATCAAATGTGAGTACTAAGTATTCATTTTTACTTTCTCCGTTAACACACGGTTATACCAGATTTTATTATCCACCGTAGAAGAGTTATGAAAATAATGGCCTGCTCCTTGGGGAGGAGAGAGAAGAGAAGGGGCAAATGACAGGGAATGTATTTTGCAGTTGAGAAGTCTTGTTTTACTGCAGCCAAACTGAGTTAGGGAATGCAGCAAATGAATGAGGCTGGGGCAGGGATGGAGGCTGAATAATGTGAAGGCTCAGGTGAAGCTGTGTCAGCCTCTGCATTGGTTAGCATGCTCTTCATTTAAATGGCCAGCCACTTTCCAAGCTATCTGGAGCCCTAGACAAAATGCCTTTTCAAGTAAAGAAAAAATGCGGTAGCATTTAACAATATACCATTATGATTTCAAAGCAGCCTAACAGTTAACTTACGCTTTGGAAGCCCCGTGGTGGCAGTTCTTAAATGGTTAAGTAATATTTGAAAAGTGAGAGGGTTCAAATAAAGCAACCAAGATGATGCTTAAAGAAAACCAGTTATGACTTCTACAACTTAAAAAAAAAAAAAGCTGACACATTCTAACATAACACTTGTGATGATGAATCAATCCAAAAGCAGAGTCTGTAATAAAGCCATAAACTGCAGCTTTCATCTGAGAGTATTACACAGATGTCAGTAGGGAAACAATTGACCATGTAATGTCCCTGCAGGAGATTAATTCTGTAATAAGAGACAAGAATACTTTCATTTTAAAATTGCAATAGCCAACAATGTCATCTTTTCTCATCATTTCAAACAATATTCTCAACAAGGGATTACTCTTCCTTGTGGTCAGAACTTACAGGCAGATGTCTACCAGCCGATCCAGTTCGGGACAGCTGCATTCATACATTTCCTTGCAGCTGATATAGCTCTGGTTCATTAATTCTCCCAGCAGCTGGATTGCATTGTCAGGTGCTTCGCTGCATATCTTCTTAAATTCCAGCACTCTGGCAGCTTCGCTGTACACGTGCTTTGCACGCTGGTATAACTTGAAGGTGGAAACTAAACAAAAGGAAAATATGAAGTGCCACAGTTAGCCATTTTTACTAGAAAAGCAATAATGAAATATAAAACCACAGTAAAATAATGATTTTTAGTAATTAATATTTCACATTAGAACAGTCTACGCTGAAACTCTGACAAAAACTTCTGCCAAAACCTCCCCCACATCTTTAAAAGCCCAAATAATGTGGTATTTACATTTCATCACAATGTAACGTGCACATTTTTGTAGTTTTATAACCTTATGCACATATCAGAAAGAGCATCATTTTAAAAGGATGAGATTCAAACTATAGAGATGGAGTCACAGGAGCACTGGAGAGTGCCTGGTGCCCTGCAGGATGCCTGCACCTGCTGGCCTAATCTGCATCAATTATCTAACAGTGCAGAAAGACCTTCTCCTTTTTGTTTCCTTTCTTTCTTTCTTTTCTTTTAAAGTTTTCTTTTCTTCTTCTTTTCTTTTTTTTTTTTTACTGAAATTAATTGAAATGACATTATTCATTCTTCCTGAGCCTAGGTAAGGAAGCCCTCTCTAATTTCCACAGTGCAGGCTCACCTGTATGTGTTAATGACATGCTGAAGGAAGCAGGTGCTTTCAGTTTGATTTTGAGGGCTTATTTTTGGTATGTTACCATCCGGTGTCAGTGCTGCCTGTGTAGACACGAAGAGAGAAGCCCAAACAAGTCCCTCTTAGCACTGACCTACTGAGATCAAAGGCTGGTGCAAAGACTTTGGCTAACATTTTGTAATCATGCCATGAGAAATAGAGCAGTTCCTCTGGGATGGATGGGAGGGAGCTCAAACCTGTGTGGCCATTAGGGCAGGGACCTCTGCCAAGCCTGGACAGTGGGGTGCAGCAAAGGGAATGTCTGTGGTTAAAAGCCCATCGAATGGCTGTGACTTACAGGAGGGTTAGGCTGTTGTAGGTCATTATTTTTCCTCACCCGGTACATTTCTGTTTGTTTCAATACCATGGACTTGTAATTGCTATTGAAGAAGTATTACAGAAGCAAGCATGACAACTGATGATAAAATTGGTTTACTTAAGCTTTTTGGGTTGTAAATACTAGATAAGTGAACGTAAATCTTTACTTGGGACACCTGCTGTAGTATGTTTCATCAGTGCAGCTCGAGCACCTCAGAGTATCCCTCAGTTTGGTTCTACATGTCAGTTCTCCTCCAGAACAAGAACCCTTGCCTGCTATTGACTTCTGGTGCCTCTCACTTTTTAAGATGGCTGATGAAACACTCTAACAGCCGTCAAAGGACAAATGGAGACAGACAAGCCCCAGATTTGGAACTTGCCTTCTGACCCGGACAAATGCAGTTCCTGTTGGGCTGTTCTGTGGAGACAGTCAAACTCCAGAACCGCTCCAGTGATTCCGGCAATCAACATTTGCAGTTGTACATTCAAGTCTTCCTTGATAGACTGGAAATAAAATTCTGTCCAGTGTGAAGACTCTCATATGTGCTCTCCAGATTGCATCCCTTACTAAAACTTAACAGCGTCTGCATGATCTCCTTTTATCTTTCCAGAATAAGTGTAAATCACCACTGTAAATGCTGAAAATACAGTGCCGAGAGGGATATAAATAGTCTAAAATGATAGAGAAATATTCAACACAGTTTTCTGCTACTGGTGATAAAGCTCCTAGTGCTATGTATTTTGTAACTTCATACAGCCTGCTACTGAGGAACACTCTGACGCTGCCTTCTGAGCAGCCCTTCTGACTGCATTTCACATTACAATAGAAACGACAAAATTGGGTGCCCCACAGAAACATCTTCTTGTGAGTATCACAGGGAAAAGTCCGTTCTCTCATCCCACCCAGAGGTGTGTTTCACCCCACTGTGTTTTGTTGCTGCTGCAGTTCCTTGTGCCGTGTTCCGTGGAGCACGCCTTGGTGTTTGTTGTGTTCCAGAAAGGCTGCTCGGCGTTTTTTAAGGATGGTGTCTCTTTAAATATGCTTTTCTTATAAGCCATTGTTTTAGAGCAAGGAGATTTCTAAATGTGCATTCATTTAGGGAATATCTAAAGTTGCGTGAGAGATTGCCATAGCTCACACTCTCTTGTAAATCACCATTGAACAGTAGTAACCCAAAGAATGAACTGAAAACATGTCTGTTTTCAATTGTAAGGCAAGAGACTTGCCAAAGGCTGCGATTGATTCAGAGACCACCCTTTGGTAGAGCAATGCTCTACTGGCCAGATTACCTTTAAAATCTCTGGGGCTGTGTTGTGCTGGTCGTGTTAGGAATTGGAGCTGCAGTGGGCACTGTGCGCTGGCGGTGTGCCGGAGGTCTGAGCTGCGCCCTGGGCAGCGCTCACTCGGGGGAGAGTCAGTGGGTGTAGGGGAGAAGCTGCTGCCTCGATGCTGGCTTTCCCTCAGTGTGAATGCAATCCTGACGAGCGGCTCTCAAATGAGCAAGAGTGGCTGTGTGCTATTTTCAGACTTGTCCTTTGTGGATATTTACAGAATTAGTACTGGGTAAAGTCTGCTATCGTTATGTTAGCTGTTGGTTGTTTACAGACAGCGCTTTATTTCAGAAAGCAATGTTTGTGTTTGGAACAGGTTTAGTACAGTTTGCTTTTCTCTCTGGCTGCGTACTTGCTGTTCAGGTAGCATTTTCTTCAGGACAGCAAACACCTCTGTAAGTCCTATTCTACAGCAATGAAACAATTCACATACTTTCAGCTATCAACACCAAATGCTTCTGGTAATAGAGGAACTCTGGATCTCTTCTGTTTGGATGGGCAGTCCAACAAACCATCTCCATATAATAAAAGATAGCACAGCTCACATTATTTCCAGAAATTACATCTATATTTGAACCTTCTTGCTTACATCACTGCCTGTATATCAGATCCACCTAAGCAAGACCTGAATTAATAGGCCATGCCAAGGAGCTGTGGAACCCATGATTTTAGAAGGGTGCGGGAGCTGATCAAAATCTGTGTGCTTCATGGGGAAACAACCACATCTTTTACAATTAAAAGAGAGAGATTTCCTAAGCCACTTTTTGTCACGGTTAAAAGAAAACTTAAGTGTGCACAACTGATTAGTTTATATGTGAGCTAGGGCTGCAGGGTCTGAAAGAAGAGAAACTGAAGGCCTCGAAATAAAGCATGCAGTGTTACCCAGGACTGGGTTATAAGCTCTTGCCCTCTTGGGCACAGAGAACAGCAAAAAAGCAGGGTTTAGGAAACTAGTGCCAGATCCTTAAAAGCATTTGGGTCCTTAAACCTATTATTGTTTATGGAAATCAGGTACTTAACCTACTTGAAAATGTACATATGTTTTCCTGATACAGCAAAGTATAATGGCCTGGTTTCTCCCACTTAATTTCCAAATGAGGGGCGCAGACATCTTCAGCTCGCTCTCCTAAGAGTGGAAGGGCAGCCTGCAGAACTGCTTGTCCCACCTGAGGCCTGAACTGCCCTCTGATACGCATGTCTCTGTGTCTGGAGAGAAATGTAAACTCCCTGCTGCAGTGACATTATGCCACGGTGGCATAAGAGCAGTTGTCTAGCACATGCCTAGAGTAATGCTTCTCCCATAAAAGGATCTGTGCAGTATCCAGTTCTGATGTTCCATTTATTTAAAATGATGTAGCACCATTTGCACTGATGGAGATTTGTATCAGCTAAGGATGCAGCCTCTGACCAGAAACACTCTGCCAAAAGCTGTTTGTGGAAAATCACCATGTATTTTCTCTCTGCTGCTTTCTGTGTCACCCACTGACATGCAAGAGGGAGCTGTTTGATTTTAGACCTGGGCATGCTGGCACAATCGGAATCTTGGGGTCTCTTTCAGAAGAGACAACACAGAGATTGTGATTTATTTTGTATGATATCAGCTGCACATGTAAAAAACATTTCTTGTGGACTGAAGTGAAGGTGAGCTGTGCTATTTATGGATTTTAAAGTTTTTAGCACATTTCACCTGCAGGTCATCACCCCACTAATTGCATTTCTACCAGAGGACACGGTCCTCAAGGAATCTCATCCACTGTTAACTGCTCTGTGTTACCGCTCCACTTCTACTTTCCAGAGAACGTCAGAACTCTTGCTGACCCTCTGTGCACCCTCGCTTTGCTCCTCTACAGAGGAGTTCTGTAGCACCACCTATGAGCAGCTAGATCCAGTTCCCTTACGGCCACTAAACGTCCTTGAAAGAAGCAGTGACATTTTCCAGCGCGCTGTTTCACACTGCACTGAGAACCTTGACATTTGTTAAGACATAACTGACTAACGTTAATGGAAGTCTGTCCAAAATCCATATAAAGTCTCTTGAAATAAACAAAAATCCTGGGCTATGTGTCCCAAACAAATGTTAGTTAAATGTAAGAGAAAAGTTTACTGTGCGTTTGCAACTGTATGGTCGTATTTTTTGTTTTAACTTCCTGAAAACTGTGCAAACCTGTACTCCCCACTTAGATGGAATTTTTTCTTTACAATTAAACACTGTGGCTTCCCGGCAACTCACATTATTTGCTGCAACTTCAACTTCAGCAGATTCCTTTCTTTAGGGGCTTCCTGTACAATTCTGTCTGACCTTTAGCAAAAGACCAGCCTCTTCAGGCTGTGTATTTTTTTCTAGCTGCTTTGGCAGCTTCTTACGATCTGCTTCACTGTAGATTAATGAGCTACACATGGCTGATGGAGCTGTTAGAAATTTACAACAGGAAAAATTCACCAATGCAAAATCATGTAGGGGACAGTTTCTACCAGCATTACCCACGTGGAATAGTACCTTTCTCTGTTAGGCATCCCGCTGATTGAACATGAAGAGGGTGAAGGTTTCTGGCTCATAATGTATATAAGAAAATGCTGCCAGATGGCTTTAATTTGAGCCAGATTGTGAACCCCTTCCTCAAAGTGGGGAACGGTTATTCTGCTGGGACTGCTCAAATAACTGTTTGTAATCTGGCTCTCTGAAAATAAACCAAGGGACCAGTCATTGCTGGGTTCAGTGACCCATTTAGCAGACACCTGCTCTGAGAGAATGGTAACTACCAGCTTGAAGTAATTCTCCAGGGAAACGTGAGCCTTAGCAAAACTGTTGCAACTAACCTAGAACATTCAGTGCCTATGCCTAACCTGTGGCCCACCCAAAATGTCCGCTTCTACCTGTACCAGTATGGGATCTGGCTGCAGCAGCCACATGCTGGGGCTTATCCCAAGCAATCCGTGTCTTTCTGGAAGGAGAATGGTATGTGCTCAATTTCCTCCTTGACATTGGTCAGGATGAGGCTGTCACCCCAACCCATAAGCTGGGAAGTGCTCTGAGGTTCACCACTGTGGAGGTAACTTCTGCTCTTGTAAGACAAGGGCACTCCACTGAGGCACACAACAGAGCTTAACGTGTCACTGAGCAGCACATCTGTGTCCACCTTCATATAAAGCTGTGTGTTGTTTTCTGCACAAAGAGAGTAAAAATTGTTCTTGCACTGAGATCACCATTAATACAGATGACTTGGCAGTGGGAATGAAATGCTATTCAAACACCACTCATTGCAACTATAGGAAGGTTTTAGATCCATTGTCTTCCCGGGGGACAAACAAGAGGGCAGTTACACAGCCAAATCTTGATGGTAAACAGATACCTGTTATTCCAATGATGATTTCATTCCCAGGACTAAATAACAAAATTAGATTATAATTTTATATGTGAAAAGGAAAAAAAATAACTCATCTAAGAGGGAAAGACATCTTATAGTTAAAGGAATACACTGTTTTATAGGCGAGTATCTTTTTGTGGTGAGGCTTATAAATACTTCACATCCCACAATAACCACACACTAAATGTTCTGTGAAGCCTTCATCTCCAAGACAAAATTATGGTACTGCATACCTTCAAATGTAAGAAATATTATTTGTTCTAGAGATGTTCAGAAGCTGTAAGTGCAATCCGTGTGTAAACATTTGGAAGGGGGATTTAAACTCAGGACTGTGAGTTGACCAAGGAACAGCTGCATGAGGCTTTATGGAGGCTTTATGCAGCACCTGTATCTCTCCAAACCTGGGGAACAAGTGGGCTGTGCAGTGAGACACTGCAGGAATCCTTGAGAATCCTTGAGCACCTGCCTATAAAAGAGATTAAAAGTTGTTGTACATCCAGCCACAGCTTGAGACTTGCCCAAAGCCTGTCCATATAATTTTTCTTTGGGATCTGGAGTTTTTCTTTGGTCAGCCTGACCTACATACAGAACTTTGGGCAAGCACAGTGTCATCACTGGAGGAGCAGACGAGGGAAAGCTGACTTCAGGCTAAAATAACAGACGTAGCACTTTCATATCCTTAAGCATGCGATACAGTGTGTGCACAAAACATTAACTCTGGATTTTGAATAATACAAAGGAATTAAAACTACTGACAATTTATATTCAGCCACAGAGAAAACTCAGAATCCAGTAAATGATCTACCTGGTGTTTCTCACGCAAATATTTTACACTTCACACTGTAATACTGTAACAGGAAAGCTAATGCAAGCTTTACAAAGGAAGAAGGGTACCTGTAACTGTCACAGCTCTTTGTTCACGTTGAACAAAAGTTCAGCCATACTCTGAAATGCTCTGCAGAAATGACTTACTTTGTTGGTAGGTTTTCTCACATGAAGAAGCGAGGCTTTGTTGTTATAGGATGGTGGGAAAGTAGAGGGGAGATAAGAAAAATATTTTTGTCAAATACCCTCTGGTTTTCCAAAGCCAACATAAAGTGCAATTTGTCCAGCGTGTTAACAAAAAACTCGACAGTGGATTTAGGTTATTTCTGTGTCTGTCTTGTTTCTTTTTTTGTATATAGTTTTACAGAAATCTCTTATTTAATTTGATATTGTACACGCAAAGAGACTTGCAGCATAACCCATTGTAATTGGCCTTATCAAATGAAATCATGGTCGTACAAGTTTAAGAGATTCCATTCAGCAAACATCTGCAAACAGTATTCAGAGCCCCAGTATAGCACTGCCTTCAGTTTCTTCTGCAGCTTTTGTGTTTCAACTTTTTATCCAGACCTTTTTTTCTGCAGGGGTGTGAAAAACCCAGTCTGTAAAAAACAGTTCAGTTCAAAAGAACTGTACAATTGTGTTTTATAAACCAGGTATATGGATTGAAAACATCTTTGTGAGTCTTGTACACCTTCATAAAGGGGAGAGTTAGGGGACAGCACAGTATGCTCAGAACTTTGTAGTTCCCCATGAAAATGCTGTAGAGTGCACATACACAGACCACTCTATTCTTCTTGTATGTACAGCACAGAGTTAACAGAGCTCTTCCTATGAAGGTAACGACAGACACCATATTCCATGCTGGTACCCCTCTGGCAATGTAATTAGACACTAAGATAATTTTATGCTCTCTGATGTCACTGGCTTGCAAAAAAGGTTATAGGTTCAGGACCTGCTCCCTGCTCAATGTATAACATTTACAATTGTTCCAGATATGCATACTTTTTAAATATATGCATCAGTTTGTATATATATGTTACTGATTTACATGCAACAAATATATACCTCCCTGAAACCAGTCTGGGCAAGGATATAATTTGACTGTGGAAAACAGTAGAGGCATTAAAGCCACAGAGTGGAAACAAAGAAGTATGGGTTCTTTAAAATTCACAAAGCAAGATCCTAATCTAAGTTGGAAATGACTACGACTGCAAATTAATTATTTCATAAATAATACTCTATTATTAAGTACTATTAGCAACACCACTATATACATCTAAGACAATTATTTCTTTTAGAAGTCATTGGCACCGATACTCAAGACGCCACGGTATAATCATACACAAGAATATATGGGAAATACTTTACATTGTAAATTGTTTACCTGCACCAACATTTTTATATCTATATGAATATGGATATATAGATATATATGTATGTATATACAGTAACAGGAACTTCTTTCTCAGGAAAGAGTGACCTAGAAGACTTGCATCCTCATGCAGGTTTTATGAAGTGGTAATGTATTTGTCCATTCAAAAACAGAAACCCAGTCTCTACCTGTGGTAGCCCTGAACACCAGTTCAGAGGGAGCAAACAGGACTTATCTGATTGATGCTGTAACCAGCCAAAATGTCTGGTTTTGTTAGAGATTCTGCTTAAAAAGGAAGCCTAACTTAAGACTTTTCTCTTGTATCTACCTAGAAATGACTCTAAACTAACACAGACTAATCTAAAATCGAATCTGCTACTTCTCCCACTGTATACCCATTCTACTATTCAGATTCTCAAGATTCTGTAGAAGTATTCTGATGAGATTTGTGCACCACTTATTAATAAAGAGCTATTTTATGTAACACAAACACTGTAAAGTAAAAAACAGTATTTCATATATGCTTACCATTCTGCGTGTTTTGACTCAGGATCTGAGAGCGGAGGTCCTCCAGGCTAATTCCCAGGCATTTACAAATTTCCTCTGTGCTGTACGGCTCCGGATGTAATACCTCCTCGACAATGGTCAGCATTTCCTCTAGGCTGACTCCTAGGCTGGCCTGCACGTCTTGGAGTCTCGACATTTTTTTCCAGTCCAAGCTTTTTGACTTTGAGAGAAGCTGAAATTAAAGAAATAAAATGTGTTGCGCTTCCCAGGTTAAAACTAACACTAAATTGTCCATTAGCAGCTTTAAGACCCACGTGCTCTTTTCACTTATTAATTGGGAATTATCCATAGCCATTTTCTATCCGTGCATGGCAGATATTTATTTATAAAAGGTCTGTCAACGAGACATTGTATGATATCAAACCAGTGATTTTTCCTTTTCTATGGATGTCGTTACTTCAAACAATTATTAATATTTCAAAGCCACATTCAGACTATTGCTTATACAAATGCTACAGTACTGTAACACTGCGGGTCCCCAGGAGTCTGTTTCTATCCTGTTATAATTTGCTCTAGCACTGAAAACTAAGATGCTCCTAGAGTGTAGGAGGAAGTGCCTTCCTCGAGGAAGGCACTACAAACTGTTCTTACAGTAGCCCTAAAAATATATACTAAGGAATTAACAGTCGTCTTTCCCATACTGCAGCATTCAAAGTAAATTTAAATATGTATATTTTTAAAACATAAAAGTTAAAGTTTTGAGCCCTACAAGAAGGTTATGATGTGTTAGTTGGAATCTGCTCCATTCCTGTATGATTGCCATTGTGCTAACTAGTCATAGGTACACTTGTTTTTCCCACTCCAGATAGTGAGGTCATGTGTAATGTATCTTTCTGACCTCCTGGCAGTTGAAGGCAGTTACGTTAATGCACTACAATCCTAACAGGAAATATGTCAGAGAGGCTTTTCTCTAGAAAGTTGCGGCATGCGATGATGTTCCCCTGTGTCTAATGAAAAAGTTGAGTAAAACAACTTGCCTCATATTTTCATGAGGTGGAACATTCTTAACGTTATTAATGATAGAATCATGTTAAGTGGTCGCTGTGGGAGCCTGTTGATACGACACCCTCATTTCAACAGATCAGTACCGAGACAGATTAGCAGGAAAGTGCCAGTATCATTTGACTGCATCCACTGCCTCTAATTCTTCACCATTTTAACGGAGATTTAGGCTTCTGTGTGTACCACATCAGGCTGCATGTTTGCAGAGAGTTTAAAGCATTGCAGCAACATCCGAGCATGGAATCCTTTTTCCAGTCAAATCCATGTTAAAACTTCTAATCAACAGAGCCCAAACTTCACCCAGTGTGTCTTGTTATTCATTTCAATAAACAGTGGGTTTGAGTAAGATTGGTTTGAAATCATTTAGGTCTCAGTCCAGCAAAGCAATTTAGCACATGTGTAACTTCCTGTATTAAAAATATCAGGGGATTCACATACATGCCTGAAAAGTATCTACATTGCTTTGTCTGAAGTTGGAGCATGAGGTAGTTGTTTAAGCAGATCTACTGCCCAGCTATCTGCTACAGATTCTCACCCTCCTGCTCTCCTCCTGCAGTACTGTTGCAGGAGGAGAGCTTTTCCAGTTTTGCTTTATTATGGGTACGTAAAAGTTAACTACTTTTGGTGCCATCTAGTGACTTGCTAAGATTTATGTGAAGCTTAATAGGGCAGGACAAAATCCAATCAAAATCCTAATCATATGACTCTGACGCCAATTAAAACAGTTTTGTGTTCAGTGGTAGTGAAAGAAGCAGCAGTGTATGGTGACTAATGCAGAAATCAAGGTGAGACAATTTTCTTGTGAAAGACTGATTGTTTCTGGCCTACTTTTAAAGACACTGAGCATCTAGAACTCTATGGCCTCAACAGAGCGGTATGTTAGCTTACTTATGGATCAGTTACAATAACAGTTATTGCTTCAGTTATTTTATTTAAATATTCGGTAAGTCCTGTGTTGGTGTATGTTTATGATAGGAATTTAAAAGTATCTCCAGATACTAAATGAATAAAATTTCTTCCCTAATAATTGTAATCCTGCCATTCAGCATCCCCTGGACTTTATTATCAGAAGTTAAACAGAAATAAGAATTTAGAAAAAATATGTTCTACAAAGCAACCAAAATCTTTCTAGCTGTAAAATAAATAATCCAGGTAGAGTATTTGTCACACATCCTGTTGCATCCACTGTCATTTCCATTCTTCAGCGGAGATGCTGCGGTTTAGAACAGCTAACTACACTGAGTTTTACAGGTAAAATGTTCCAAATGGAAACCGACCCCTTCGGCTCCATGAGCAGGGCTTGCCAGGAAAAGTTTCTTGTTGCTTATAACAAAGTTTCAACTATAACCGCATTGGAAAAAATGTTATGGGCAAAGAGATGTTTTTGTTTTGTTTTTAACAAATATCTAGCTGCAGCAGCTCCAACTGTAATGGACGCAGAACAGAGATGGGAACAGTCCCATCTATTATATGTACAAAAGTAAACCCAATACTGATCCCCCAATGGGATATTTTCTTGCTGATCTCTGACTAGATGGATTAAAGACATGGACAGCATCCAGCTGGCTCTTAACTGTCAGGATATAGCATCTGTAGTCATTATTGTCTTTTATTGTTCAACACAGGCACACTGGAGCACTGTACTAAGAGAATGATGGGACAAATATAAATAAAAGAAAGCCTGACTAGAATCAGTATAGGAATGCTTGCCCTTATATAGCAACATCCCTTTCTTTACATTTCTGTAATACCATCTGAGTGTTTTTCCACATTTAACAAACATTAGCTGATTAAGTACATGGCATCCTAGTTGCAGAAATTCTTGGCTCCACTCTAGCTGAAACTGAAGTGAATCACACAATGAGAAGTATGGGGATTGCAGAGCACGCATTAATGCTCAGTCACCCTGCAGTATGTACTGCCCAAGTGCTCTGATACATGAAGTACAAGTTAATTTCCTGTACAGTTGAGAGTGTTCTGAGGAACGTAATTGACTTTAAACATACTTTTTGGTGGGGCACAGGAAAACTGTAGTAGTAGTATTGAGAGACTACAGCAAAACTAGAAAAAGACGACACTCCCCAGAACAAATGAAGTAAGCAAACGAACGACTGTCTAGAAGGGAATGGTGCAGAACCGGAGAAGGACAGGTTAGGATGCTCGGGAGCTTACTGTAAGACAGATTGATATCAAAATATTCTGCAGTGCCAGCAGAAATACATGGTGCTGGCATCTTTATTTACAGAGAGCTTTCTGCAAACAATTAAGAAATATTAGAATGGCCTAAAGTGGAAGAAGGAAAAAAAAAAAAACATCCTAAAAAAACCCAATGAGAATTTCTTGTAAAGCACAATTGTGAAGCCCAGAATGTTATTTCATATTTCCGTTAGCTTAATGGTGCATAAAAGACTTCCCTGCTTCCACTTACATACCTGCCCTCCTTCACCCCACTGTGACCTCTTCCTAAAGACAGTCTTTTCCTGACTCAAAATATTTTGTAGTGTGTGCAACTTTCCATCTGGGCAGCATATGTTTTAAAACAGACAGGTGTATGTTGTTAGTCTACTTAAAATCGTGGATCTGCTGAAGGTACCTTCTTAAGGACTGCATCATAGCTAGCAATAGTGTAACAAAAAGAAAATCCTTCCTTGCCATCATTTTATTAAACAGACTCAATAGTTTGAAGCAGTTTAGAAAACTGATTTGATTCGCAAAAAAATGGCATAGAGAAGAATACCTTAAAAGGTCTTCCAACTTAATGCATTTACTGTTACAGTTTGCCTTTCAAAACATATCATCTCCAAAGGCTCTTTGTGTCTTACGCATAATAATTCCCAACATAAACTCTTCCTAAAAGATCTAGTTAGCCTAAATTCAATGTTTCTCAGTTATACGAGATCTAGCACATGGAGAGCTCCTTATCTTCATTTTTCTAAAGGCAAAGGAATCATTTTATTAACTTCAATGACAACAACTTTAACTGAGCTCACTGGTGCTATTATGTTTACCATATCTAACATACACCTAGAATGTAGCTGTTTTTCACACTTGAGTTGAAATCCCATTTTAAAAGCCTCCTGTTTTGCTTCCCTCCTGTAAAAATATCCCAGCTATCACATTTTACCTTACATTTTATCACTATCTTTTAATCTACTCAACATTTTTTTATTATTATTTAACATTAACTATGGTATTTTTTTTTCATAGAAGGATTCTGCCAACAGGTGCTTAAAGTACCTGTTTGTTTAGACTCGGTTCTGGAGCCTACCCTGTATTTTGGCCAAATGTTTTGTGACAAGGAGTTCCACACTGTACTTTATAAACTTTCATCTACACCACGTGACCCAAATTTGTTTCTTTAACACAGCACTCCATGTGGGTTATAATTGCAGTGAATCTTTATGCTTACTCCTAATTTAACTTAATAAAAAATCCACTGTATTTTTATAGCAGACTCAAACCCTCCATCCTCATATTCCCAAATGTATGGTCTACAAAATCCACAGTTAAAGTAGAATTTAGATGTGTCAAGTTCAGATTCCATCTATTTTAGAGATAATTGTAAACTGTAAACAGGCAGTTTAACCTAAATGCTGGGTTTTCATTCAAGCCTGTCTTTAAATTTTACACTAACGTGCATGCTGCTATTCAGTATTTCCAATATTACTTCCAGGCCTCCAACTAGTAGCTTTGATGTCTTCTAAATCCTCGAAAATACACATCTATTGCCATATACACATGTAAACATGTGACCACACTGGTTGCTTTCCATTATTTGTCATTATTCAGCTTTAATTAGAAACAGTCTATCTCATTAACTCAGAGCATTTTTTGCTGAAAAATAGACATATTTCCTCCATTCAAATATAACACAAAATAAATTAAGTAGAATTAAAATCACATAATCTTCTATATAAGGGCACAGCCCTTGCACTTCCATTAAACTCGTCAGGAGTTGTTTCTGCAGAGATGGAAGTGTCTGGTGCTGGAAAGAAAAATGCTACTTAACATAGCACCTAAGCAGGTGTTAAAGTAAAGATATGATTGGTCAGAAGTGGAGAAAAGCACATATTTAGATGAAGGTTTCATTAGAGTTTGACATAAGCCATACGTTACCTTTGTAGCCAGACGACACTCCATTACCCTAATATTGTAATGAGAAGTTGCTGCTTTATTCATTTCAACACAACTGTTAGCAATAACAAACGCTGCTCCGCTTGGAAGTCTAACATCAGTTGCCCTCAGAGGACTGAACTCTATCAACTTGGCCTATCGAAAGAAAAATGACTGGTTAGTTTTAATTTACTACTAGCTAACAGTGCACTTAGTTCTATAAATCAAATGCAAATTTGCATGTTTTTTCTCTTGGAAATCCAGGGACAGTTAATGAAGGAAACTGACATGAAACAGCAAGAAAAGAGATTTAACCTCATTGGCTGAATTGCACATACATTTCAACCCCTTCCCTTGTAGTTGGATTTTAAAATGTTTCCATTAAGTCTTTGGGTTTTCTCAGCATTTCACAGAACCCCACCCAACCTATTTCTCTTGCCTGTTTAAGACAACAGTTTTCCTTTGATCTGCAGAAAAGTACCAGACCTGGCTGAAGCTAATGTGTGCGCTACTAGAAACAAGCAGCTTCACATTCCCTTCCCTCCACCAATATCCATCTCCCCCTTATTTTTCTATTTTTCCACTAAATCAAGATTTGGTTCACTGAGGTACAGCGTATTACTGAAATCACAGGGTTGACTGGAGATGGTGATAGTGTTACATACCAACAATCAGAGAAATGAAATAAAACTATATAAAAAGTAGGTACTATCTTCTTTCTTCTGCAATGAGTGACTGTCTTGCCTCACAGATGCTTTACATAGGCCGTGCAAGATGTTCCCAACATTCTGTGACCTTTTCATGGAATAAGCTAGGCATCCATTAATTAAATAATTCAGGATGTAATGTAATCAAGAGATTACATTCACATCTGGTTTCTCATTAGGATAAGTTGTAAATCATGTGCCCTGCTTTCGCTACTCAGACTGTAACTCTGCAGGCAAAGATGCCTTTACTGGTTTTGGCATTTTTCACCCCCAGAGAGTTCCTTGAGCAGCTAGAGTGCTGGATAAACAATGACAACTGTGCTTGTACATTATGTACAGCATCTGTGTTATTCCCTGCCATTGAAATTCTGGACCACGTCACAAAATTACTATCAAGACAGACAAGCTTGCTTACATTTCAATATACCCTGTAAGAGCTGCTACATTCAGAATGTACCGCTGAGCTGGTCCAGTCTCCTGTGTTTGACAGAAGCCTTAAAAGGATATTCAGAAGGAATATGAAAATATGACATATATAAAGCAATCTCTTTTTTTTTTTCCTAATGTATTTTTCTGGCTTCCCATAAGGAAAGGTTATGGCAGTTCTACTGGAAGATTCATCACGTTTTGTTTAATAGCCAGACATAGGCCAATGCTCTATTAGCACATCCAAGAAGCTCCTTTTGAACCCTTTTTAAACTTTTGTCTTCCAGAATGTATGGTATTTCTCAATTTAACAATGAATGCTTTGAGAAAACAACTTCCTTGTTTGTTTTTGAACAAGCTGCTTGTTAATGTCATTGTGTTTCTATTAGTTCTTTGGTTACGAGAAACAATGCATTCTCAATTTACCTACTCTTGTCCATTCACTATTTTACAGAGCTTCAAAATATCACCCTCCAAGACACTGTTTTTCCAAGGTGACATTTTAAATTTTTCAGCCAATGTTCCAACTTTTCTAGTTCTGGTATAACTTCTTTGAGATGGGTGGCCAGAACTGCATTCTTCTGCAACTATACTGAAGCAAAGATGCTTTCTGGTTGGTTCACAACTTCTCTTTTAATCTTTCCTTTGTTTTGTTGACCACCACCAATATAAGTCAGGAAAATCGCCTCTTACATGATCCTCTGTGTGTATGCCAGGAAAATATGCAGCTTCCTTCAGTTTACTAGGAGCAGTATGAAGTGTGAAGGAAAGGTGCAGAGTAGGCACAGGTAATGTGAAATTGAAAAGAAATATGTCGTGATTAATTACACCAAAAATAGCTTATTTTCTGTGAAAACTCATTCAAGATACAGCGTTAAGGCACAAAATCTGTAAAGATAATAAAATTACTTTAAGTAAATTATGAGCAAAGTAAAGGTCTCCCATGAAAGGCTACATTAATTTCAGTAAACGTATTTTGACACATTTTAGGTTTGAACACTCGTAATCCTGTGTGCCTTCTGCAACAGTGGATGAACACCAACTGCAAGCACTCGTGCATAACTTGGCAAGTCCTGCATGTTGTGGCTAGTCCACCTTCTGTCACCATGTTTAAGACAGCTAAATACCTTCTACAACAGAATTCAGCCAATTCTGGAATTAGCAGAACTGGGGAAAAAATCTCCATTGTCTTTCTAACTTGACCTGGCAAAACCTCCTAGAAATGTTTGGTTATAAAAAGTTTCAAGAAAGCATTTTTGTAATAACTATCCCATTTGCACTGAATACAAGGCATACCCACTATTCAGATTTCATTATATGGGAAGTGTTCTAAATTCAGTGATCAATTAGCTGAATACTGTGGAACCTGGACCTCATGCATCTTTCCCCACATCTTTCCTCCTTCTCTCCATTTCTAATTTTTACCATCTTAGTCCTTCAAACTATCATATGCAATTGTACACAAGATTATGCATATCATTGCTATCTCATTTGCAGTGGTGCTTATCCTGCTTGCCAAAGAATTCCAGTTTCTTGTCTTTCTGCTTGGTACATATGAAGACATTGTTGTTTACAATAATTAATGTTAAACTGTTGGTTTAGATTACAAAGATTCACATACAGTTCCTTCTTCTGCCAGAAAAGAGATTGACTGGTCCATTCCTCCACCTTCTGTGCCAATGTAACGCTCACTCTTGGTGCAAATTTCTGCAAGTTCCACCTGGAAAAGGGAACATTAAATGTTAACCTTCAGCCAACATTAATGATGATACTTTTGCACTGCTTGCATATGAACTAGAGAGAAAGTGAAGGAGATAATGACAGCTCTGAGACCATTCTCACACACAGAGTAGTAGAAGCTGGTATCAACCAGGATGTCACATGGCCTCTTTTTCCTTTTATTCTAAAGGAAAAGAGAATCAACTATGCAGCCTCCACTGGACTCACCACAGCCAGCTTCTCAGAGTAACGTTATTTAGATTCTTAACACTAGTAGCTGTCCTCACCCACCTTCCTCATTCACCTCACACTCCTCCACTTCAATAACTAATATTTTGTTGATTTATTAGTTGAATCCATATGTGCACTTATCTTGTTACCTTACAGAATTATGGCAAATTACACTGTTTTAATGTACTGACTCAATAATCAGAAGTTATGGATTGAACCTAACTCAGAAACCCCTTCTCACTGTAAATACTCTAATCAGTGATGCTTGTCATTTCTCTTTGAGATACCATACTCCGCTTACATTGTTTATCTGACATAATTTGTAAGTATATGTGATTCACATTCTTCTGTGACATTTTAGGCATATCTTTGTGCATTCTGATACCTGCAGGTCAGAGGATACTATGGGAGTGTGGAATATCACTATCATAACTGTCAGAAGTAATAATTTACAGGAAAGCTTTCAGCCATCAGGCCAAGTCAAAACAGAACACCAGAGAAGCCGTAGAGAATAGCTGAAGAACACAGACTTTTCAGAATGGAGAAAGTCAAAAGGAGAGCACACACACCCCCATACCATGACCCCTACCAGTTTGTTTTTCTAAGTGCAAGGTAACCACAGGAAAGATGAGAAAAGAACTTTAAAATAAAGTTGCAGTCTGTTTCTCAGTCTGGTGGCAAAGTCAGATTCAGATTCCTCACTACAGATGAAGTATCGCACGACTTAAAGAAGCTAACCAGCAAGGCAGGGACATTAGCCAGTACAGAACTGTAGAAGGCAGCAGACAGAGGCAGTAAATCAGCATGCTAAGAGTGAGATACGTGCAGTGTGCCTTCCTGCTGGCTCACTTAATTTCTGTAATGGCACCACAGACAAAGTTGTAAATGTGGTGCTTAGATCAGTACAATCAGGCTGAGCTGCCTGCAAATGCAGTAACAACCATTTTACTTAGATCGCAAAGCAGTTATGGTCAATAAACCTCAATCTGATAAGCAAAAGTAATCAAAAGAACATTTACAAATTACTCTAGAACTATGCAGACTACATCTCTCTGAATCAAACTTCAAGGGAGTTTGAGTCGTCATCAGAGACTCATGGTGGTGTTTCTCTTTAAGCAGATCCCCTTATACAGGTGAAAAGACCAAAGGGTTTGTTCACCTCATGTGAATGTTGTACAGGGTAAAGGACCACTCAGAAGAATTAGAGCACTAATAAGAGAGCATGGAAAGTACAACCAGCAAAAATGCTCTTTTCTGTGCTGCCTTTCCTCTGTGTATTTTTTAAATGAACTGAACTATTTTAATTTTTTACTTTTTAGCGAAAATAATTTCCCTGTGCCTTTTACTGAAGATCAGGTTCATCAGCATTCGTTTTTCCTCTCTTGTCCCACATCCATAGCAAGAAGTCCCATTTCCAGTTAGACCTCTTCATCCTCTCACCATTTGTCCCTGCTTCATTACAAGCTGGAAATAATTCTGCAATGGTAATGCATGTAATGCTGCTTTTTTTTCTCCACTTAATGCTGAAATTCTCGGCAAGGTTCAACAGAAAGAAAGAACAAACCTTTACACAAAGCAGTCTCTGGATGAATTCCTTCCTGCATGTGAAGGAGTGCCTGTTTACAAGCATCTGTTGCTGGGACATGGAAATGCAGGCATGTTTCAGACAGTTCTGCAGAACCTGTCTCTGAGAACAGAGCATTACTACATCCTTGACTTTTGCAGCCACTGGCAGGAGGCATCAAACTGGAGTTGATGAATATTTTTCACTGGCAGCAACAGAAACTTCTCCACGTGGCTGGAAAAGACCATACCAGCATACTGGTGATGTACAATTAAATAGGAGGTGTGGCTTTGCAAACCTGGCCTGAAGTACATCTCCTAAAGCACTGTCACCGTATATTCCACTCTTGGGCACAGCTGCTTTTGCAGAGCCTTCACTTAGCCTGGCTGCATGTCATCTCCATATGCAAACCCAAACTGGCTACCGCTTGATTGCTCAAATCATTTAAACTTTATGAGCCTGGGTTTATTAAATAAATATCAAGAGAAGTCTCGCAGAGGAGGAATGTTAACAATTAGGACAGTACCACTCCCTTGTCCCTTTACATGGCCTGGTGGGCTGTGCCTGGTTAAGCACTGGGCCTTGCTCTGTCCCAGCTCACCAGCCATCCAGCTGCGTATGCTGGGCTAACAGTGCTGTTTGAGCTTGAGCAACTTTTGTTTTGAAACTCAGCAAGGATTGGCAGGACCACCAAGTAGTAACTGGCAAGGGTTGAGAAGAACCCTCTCCACAAGACAGCCCAAGGCATCCCTGAAACATGATTTGGTTTCTAATTTAAACAGGCCCTTGCTGACACAGGCAGGCCTTCTAATACTAGGATGAGAAGCATGTGAATGGAGGGGAAAGCGTCATCTGTATATAAAACAGCTTCTACTCACTATTGAAACAAATGGCCAAATGTTTGCCTTTTTGCTAAAATGAATGAGAGGGCAAAGTTCAGAGGAACTGAATTGTAGCACTGGAAGCTAATAGGAAGATTAAATTGGAGAGTCTTGTGTACATACTGGATACTTGGAAAAGGATGGACTAAAACAGTGAACTGAACCTCAGGAAGTCTGGGCTCAATTTCCAGCTCCACATTAAGTTTCCTGCGATTCAGGGAAAGTCCCTTTAATTCATCATGGCTTCATTTCCTCAATAAAATGAGGAGTATCTTCTCTTTCTTGGTAATTAGTAATTACTACTTGGGATTCTGATAAATCCATTTGATCATTCCTAGAAACTGGAAAAAAAAAAAAAAAAAAAAAAAGGAAAGAAAGAGAAGAGTATATCTTGGTACTTGAGTTCTCTGCCTTAAGGCGTCCACATAAAACTGCTCTAAGGAAGAAAAGTGCCAGAACCTTGCAGTGAGAGGAACTCGGTTGTGCCTGTCTCAGAGCAATGCCTCGTTTCTATTCAACTCACAACACGCAAACCTTAGCAGGGGCTTTTTCAATCCTGTTATTCATCTCTCACTACAAGTAGGTCTCACCTGTAAAAATAGAGAGTTTCTCAGATCCCAGATTTCACTGCACAGTTTGACAAGATCCCAAGTGTATGTCTGAACAGTAGCTAGGCATGCATGACCTTCTTTCCGCTGGCTGTACCACAGCTCCTGCAAAGTTAACTCGGCATTCTCACAGCCAGGTCTGGGGGAACACACCCCAGGCTACACCACAGCACCATCTGCCAGGCAGTAGTTCAGAGGCAGCAGCCACTCCCCAGTAGGGCTAACAGAACAACCACAACGCATATAAAATAAACAATTCGGTTCCTATTGAATTCTGCTGTAGCAGGAATAGGTTCTGATCAGGTGTTCTTGTAGAGCTAGGTAAAAGCAGACATTTCTTCTTCATGAGGTACTACAAGGAACACTGTTGAAAGATTAAACCTCATCTGCACGCATACTATACTTCCATCCCATGTATTCTGATCCATATGTGAGGTCAATTTCTGCTAACCACAAAATATAAATAGTTCTGTGCACCTAAGACTCACGAGCATGATCTTCCTATCCCTCAAGCACTATTTCAAAAACACTAATAAATCCTAATTTAAGCCTTCATAGAATTTTACATACTTTACCTTAAAAGCATTCCTATAATTCCTGTTATCTTCAATTTAGACACAGCACAGATATTTACATGATATATTCAAAGTCATGTGAATCAGTCACAAAGCTGAAATAAGAATCCAACAGCCTCCCTACTTCCAGGATTGCAGCTTATTTCTCTAAAGAATACGTTATCAGGGAAATGTCTGCTGGTTGGGCTTAAAATCTTTTAAAGGTGACAGTAATGAAAAGTTAAATAAAAAGATACTGAAATCAAAGCACAGTTGGGTCTGAATAGCAGCATTTCAACTAAAAACAAATGACTTAATTCATCAGATGAATCAAAAATTCCTTGTCCCCACTGTTCTGTGATCCATATGCTACTGCCCTCTGGATTTATTATTTTCCCAGGAAAGTTGCTGTAACAAGACAGGCTAGACCAGAACTTCATTTGTGAATAATATATATCATGTAGACAATAAATCTTAAGCTGTCACCTACACTATTTAACAAGCAAAGCGATATATTTAACGTACCCTTCCTATTTCCCTCCCAAACCCTAACACTGGCCAAGAAGTATAACATAATGCTCCTGAGTTAGTAGCAGGTTTTCAGTTACCTAAAATCAATTTAAAACCTTGTTTGAGACGAAAAATATAGACAAATATAGCATATGTTAACATAAAAAAACCCACAGTGGATCAGAGCAAATCCACATCTAGTTCAGTATTTTGTATGTGAAGGTGGGCTCTTAGTGTTGAGCAAAGGCCAAGTGTAGAAGACATTTCCCCAGTGCCTGATTTTTTGATAAACAGCTTCCTGAGCTGAACGTGAGATCCGTACTCTTAGTAACAGTGATGAATTTCTTATTTATGAACTTGTCCAGACTCCACTCTAACCCATCCAAAGTTTTCCCACGTGGAACATCCAGACTTCCTCAACTCAGGTAAAGAAGCATCTCCTTTTGTCGATGCTGAACATGCTCCTGGCTAGCTTCATTTGAACTCTGGCTCTTACAGTGTGAGAGACGATGAACAATTGATTCCTATCCACTACATCAGTTGCATTAATCATTTTATGGACTTCTCTCACCTCTTTTTAAAGCACAGTCTTTCAGAGATTTCTAGCTTGCTTTCACTGAGGTCATTCTGTACCTGTAATCATCCACGTGGCTTTTCCCTGAACTTTTTTCAGGTTTATTATCTTGGTTTCTAAGAAAGAACAGAGGCAGACTTCCAGTTTTCCCAAAACTATCTGAGACGAAATTTCACTGCACCTTTGCAATTCTTATGTGGCAAACGAGCCATTATCCAGCCTCAGACAGTTCAGTACTACTCTTGCACCTCTTTCACTGAGCTTGTGACCATGTCAGTCACTACTGTGCAAAGTCCCTTTGCCTATACCTGCTGTGCGCACTTAAATATCGAGCTGTTTTGTACAGTTGGTCTGTGTAGGTTCTGAACACGTGAGAAGGGTTGAGCAGAACATGGCAGCAGTAGTAGCTGGTAGTGAGTTAAATTTTGCAATCTCCCTGCTGATCTGTCAGGAAACACGAAATATTGCAACTTTTGAAGCCAGACCCAATATGATACACACAAACACAAGCAGTACTTTTCTATCTGTTGGCAAGTACATATGCCAGATTGGCTGTGTGAGTGGGGAATGTTTAGTATCAGTGAGTTACACGAGATACTAAGCTTAACATTTCTGCTGTTTATCCAACATAAAAGATGTAGCACATCAAATGAGAATATGCTTAACTAAAACAATAAAAAGCAACAACAGTCAGAGTAGAGTCACAGTGCATACTTTACACTCACTTGCCCGATAAGCCACTAAGCATTAAGATATATTTAAAGCAATAATCTATTTAAGGAAGCTGCTGTCTCTCAAGAGTTTCAAAACTGAACTGTTAGGTTTTAGACAACTTTAGTTGGAGCCTTTGGAAAAAGTGAAAACTAACAATACATAAAACATATCTTTCTCAGGCTGTTCCCTTCTTCTTCATTCTTTTCAGAAGCTTAATTCTAAATTATGCTCAGAATGTATCCTATTGCAGGAGGCAGCACTTACAAGTTTGTCTATCAGGCAACTGGCTCCCATGTGCAGGCCTAGGCTAGCCTTTGATCTAAGAGCTCTACTACCTACCTCTGCTTTTTGTTTGAAACAATTTAAGGTTCTCCCTGATAAGGAGCAAGTCAATCTTGGGTTACAAGGAAAGAAATTACTACCACTTAAACCTGTTTTATCTTTGAGCCACAAGATTTCCTATCCAGCATGCAGAAAGTCTATCTAGGAAATCATATTAGTGGGGATATAATTTAGTCTGACAAAGAAGGGTTGTGATTTTTTTTATTATTAGTTGCCTTATGTGTAGTTACTCTAGATAGAGAGATTACTTGTAATAAGAACTCACCAACAGCTCTGCATTATGTTAGTTTCTTTGTTTTTCTAATGGGAAAAGTGGATTGTCAGTAAAATGATACTTTTCACTAGTGTGCATTCTTCTCTGCGTGTTTACTTTTCAATATGAAACACCTAACATTCAGGTTTTAATTTTCAACTGAGTATTTAAAAATGCTGAAGAACTGATAAAGAGTTTTTTCCTGACTATTTCCAGGCACGATCCAACATTGTGTTATGTTTGACCATCCAGCAGTGTGATAACTTAGAAACCACCCAACACAGCTTGCTTGATTCTCTGCTGCCCCGTAATTTAGTTCAGTTTGTTTCAGTTTGATGCTATTAATAATGACCACGAATGCCTAAATGGTGTTCAGGTATAAAATGCGTAATAAAAATTAACAAAATTCACTTACAAACATTTTCCTAAAAATAGAATCCTCCTAAAGAATTATCTGAGAACAGATAAGGGAGTTTCAGCTTTAATAGTCCCCTTGCTCCCAAAGAGGCCAAGGGCCAACTGCTCTGATTTTCACTCAGTGCAATGGGTCTGGACAGTATGTAAACTGTGACAGAATTTGTCCCTATATAACTGTCATTGTCAATATGTTCCATACGAGTGATCAATCCCTTTCAATCTCACACAGACCTTTAAAGAAGTAAACTTGTGTAAGATTAAACCCCTTAAAAGAGTAAGACAATTAGTGAGTAGGAGACAGGCAAATATTTGTTAGTAAAACAGAATTAGTGTTGCTTAGTACTTTTTTGGAACAGCTTATCCTACATTACGCAGAAACTTGATATATACAAACCCAGAATGACAGCAACCAAAATAAAGCAGTCTTCTCTATAAAATGATAGTATTAAATTACATCTACCTCAGTGATTTTTTGTAAGCTCACTCCAGCCACAATTAAACATGCTACATTTTCTATATGTAACAAGACAGGAATCGTGATTGCTAATCTTTAACATGAAAGAGCAATTTTCTTCCCGTTTTAAAGTTTACAATTCATGAAGGGAAGCTCTATGAAGAAAATACATTTGAGAGTTGTTTTTAGACTGACATTTTCAGTCACCAAAAAAATCAATTCAGCGAGCAAATTTAGCTAATTTGATATTTCATTATCTATTGAGCCAAAATTCCTGTATGTACATTTGGTTTCTCTGTGGCAATACAGCAATGGCTCTCCAATGCACATTCATTAATATTTTGTCTGGCTTCATCTGAAAAGTCAGACTCATTCTGCTACTTCCCCTCACAGCTCTGAGTTGGAGGTCATTGCGTGGCAAGTTTAGAACCTGGTAGATTTTCTATGAAATCCTACAGGGACTGAGCTGAAAGGTGAGAAGACACCATTTTAGTGTAAGAAAACATTCTCTGTCACTTAAGGCATATTTAAAGTCAAGTGAGATATGATGTTTTTTTCAGTCTTTGCATGTTTTATTTGTATATATATGCATGAAAATACCTTCTGAAATATACAGCACTGTTTCATTTATTATAGAACGATGTTCCAATTCTGAGGTTATTTCTACTACTAGGAATGTCCTTACTTTTAATATCTGGTCTTGACTAGGAATAGCCTGCTAGAAGTTACCATCTGCTTCCAGTTTGCATACAAAATCCCAATTAGCTAAAGTTCATATACGTTTTGCAAGGTAATTGTGCATACTTTTTTTCAGAAATAGGAACGTATTTGTCAGATAGCATCTGAATGTCCTCAAAACCACAGCAATCTTCGCTTGACTTTGTCTGCCCTCTAACATGCCCAAATAAAAGATTATCAATTTGGTTGATGAGAGATTACGGCCTTTGATTACCACTGCTATGAAGTACTCTGTTTCCCCTTGATTATAAACACACAGAGTCAAATTTAACAAAGAACCCTGATTTTTAAGTCCATAGGGAGAACGGATCTTTAGCATTTCTCAGTATTAGCAGTGCTTTGAAATACAGCAGCTAGGTACCATTTTCTGTGTAAGCAAATTGAGTTTCTTATAAAAATAACTAGTAGGGATTTATCAAACATTTTTGGTGCAGCAACATTATAAAACGATCCTAATCAGAATTACCAGCACGCATTATTGACTTCAAAGTCACACTCTCGATATGAATATTCACAGATTTTCTTGTTAAATACATAGATATTAAAGTCCTATTGGGCATCAGAAAAATTAAATCGTATCCTTCCCTTATTGTACACAGGTTTCAGAAACAAGACAGAGATGATGGCCATTCTCTTCTCCCACTGAAATCAATGACATTACCAGGTAATTTAACTAGCTATTTAAATACAGGTCCATGTTGAGTATTTTGAAAATCCCACACTCTAACTAGTTAACTTCCTATGCTTAACGTTTTACATTAAATTTAATAAACCTTATTTAGTTTTGATGTATTTTTTGCAATCACTATGTGCACAGCTGCCCAGGCTTGAGCAACAGAGAAGAAATATTAGGGTGCCTGCAGAGAACTTAGGACCACAAGATTTAACATTTGGACAGCAACGCTATCATCACATCTTTCAAGTAAATCTAATTATTCAAAAGTACTAAATGACTTTCTGTACTCATTAGTTCCTACCATGAAACACAAAGCCGGGACAACTTAGAACATTATTCTATTTCCTTTACAAAAAGTATCTTTCCCTGATGAAAAGTTATACAAAAGATTGATTTTGTAACAGCAAAATAAAAATCACTTTAAAATCGAATGTTAATACTGAGCATTGCCGTTCTTTAAGTGGTGCCAGCAGTGTCAGACTGGTATCCTGCTTGAAGAAGGAAAATGGATTCTTTTTCAAGATCGCATTCTACAGTTTCCATCTTGCTGTTTGAATGCTGTAGCACTGCTGCAACTGCTTAGCGCTGCACATCTGGCTGAATTGTCTCAGACGAGCGTGTTCCCTAAACCATTGTGTATGTGTGCGATGGGTTTCTTAAAAAATACTGTATGCAGCCTGAAACAATGCCCCATTGCAGACTGCTACACACAGTAATTAGAGAGCGTGTTTTTTCCTGATTTTGTTTCCCATGTCAAAAAGCGCTATTTTTAAATTAAGCCACCATGAAATTCTAAGTATGTTTTCACAGTATTTTTCGTGTTGGGGTTTGGTTTTTTTCAGGCCTCTTCATCTTCTAGGCCCACACTTCACACTGGAAGTGTTATCTCATAAAATCTCTAAATTTCAACAACTTTTACTCTGCAGCTGCTATTTAAATCTTCCATTTATCGGGGAAGAGAGCACATAACTCAAATATTCTAATAAAAATAGTTTCATGGAAGCAAAACAGATAAATGTTCCATTCAGTAAAAGGTCAATTTTTCATACTTTTGGCTACAGAAGCACTGCCATTCAGCCAAATTTGATTCCAAAGCCAAAAGCTCTATGTCCTGCTGCTGTGGACCATAGTATTAAGATTTTGCAAAGTTCGTCAGACTAATGAAGGGCAAAAAGCCAGTCTTTTCTCATAAAACTACTAAGACAATACACCCCAATGCCCAAATGTTGTTACTTACAAATACTATTATCTACAACTTTTGAAAATATAAGTATCTGAATATAAAGGTAAGGACAGGGGTAAAGTGATTATTTCTTCCATAAAAATAAGCAAACAAATATCCAGAGCCTTAAAATTGCAAGGGCCTGATTTGGTTTCTGGAATGCCCTCAGTTCTGATCAGCAAAGAAGTCCACTGCCATGGGGAGCTCCCAGCCAATACACAGACAGCATTCCTGGATCCTGCACAGGTTGCATTTGACACCAGCACAGGATGCAGTAGGAACCGCAGAAGTCGCCAGAGCACATTTTATGCTTCTGAGGGCTGACAGGCCTAGGCTGCTCTAATTTATACTCCCACAAGCACTGCCTTATACAGTGCAGTTGTGAACATAGGAAGTTCCATACAAACATGCGGAAGAACTTCTTTACAGTAAGGGTGATGGAGCACTGGAACACTCTGCCCTGAGAGGTGGTGGAATCTCCTTCTGTGTCTACCTAAGCACACAAAACCTTGGATATGTTCTTGACTGCTCCTATGCTGACTACTGGGAATCCTCAATTGTAGATGAACTGCTCTCTTTTTCATCACAGGCGCAAAATATTTGGCTGCAGACAGCAGGAGTTCCTGGCAAAAATGTGGGATTGTGCCTCTTGTGTATGCACAACTGTATTTGAGACACATTAACTTTTAGCACCTTTTTCAACCAGCGAGCAAAAGAGATTTTAGGACACATGAGGAAAAGGAAAGACACTAAGTGCAGTCTCTGTCTCCCTTTTGTTCCTCTGCAAGTTCCTATAAAAATGCTGAAGAGAGTTTTGCACCTTTTTTTTTAGAACAAGTCTGACATAATTCTGCTGAGTACTCACAGGCCTTGGGTAAATTCAGCTCAAGATACACACTGTATCATTTATTCTCTGAAGAAAGCTCTGCAATATTTCTTGGAATAATGAAACCTGGCTTCTGGTTTTCCAGTTACAGATCTCTACTACATAGTAAAAGTTGGGCTTTCTAACCTCAGCTTTATGGACTTTGCAGATACCCAGTTTCTCTCAGAACACATGTTCTCCAGTGACTTTGATCAGGAGTTCCCAAGCTTAGATCATTTGGTTACCACCAGCAGAGATGCTGCTGACCTGTGATGTGACCACTTATGCAAAAGCAGAAGCTTCTTGGCAGGCTAGGTACACATGTATAGAAGAAGCACATCTGTCACCTCCAACCCTCTTCCTGCAAACCTCTCACCCATCAAATTGCGATCCCCAGTTGCATATCTTCACCTACCGTTGCACCGTGTCTCACCTCACAAATTACAGCCTTTGCTAAACGTCTGATCCCTTACTTACCTTTTGACCATACATGGCACCAACACCAAGCAAGGTGACAGTAACTGTGGCCACATTCTGCTTCTTGGAAAGCCACCCCAACTTATGAACCCTGCTTCATGCTGCCTTAGCCCTACTCAATACTTTCCTTAAGAACCCACGTTGAGCTGTGCAGTGTGAGTTGGAGAACTTAACGCCGAGCAGATTATTGGAGCTACAACCACACAGAGAAGCCAGCCACAACTGATAAGAAAAAACTTTCTGTGTGGAACTGTTTACCTTATGGCTTAGATAAGTGCTTGTATACAAGCACAGTTAACAGCTGCCATCATCATGTACCACTTTAAGTTGGCTTCATACCATAATTTGGGAATTTCTGACTTACTTAGACAATAGGCAAAAATATGCATAACAGTCATATTTAGATCTGTTCTTTTCTCTTCCTGACAATGTTCTAATTTAAGATCCTAGTTTCACTTAACCAGACATTTTTACTGGAGAGAACTTCATTCCCATACAGCACTTTCAAGGACCATGACTCCTCCAGAAATTTTTATGACATGAGCCAAATTCTGCTAGCACTTGTATTGGTAACAGGTCACATACTTGGGGTTTGTTTTCAGACTAATGTTTGTTTAAAAAAGTGAGGAATACATTTTGGATTATAAGCGTGTTCATTCCAAAAAAACTGTGAAAAGAATAAGGAGAATCAGATGGAAGAATTTTACCTCTACTTTGTGCTGATTATATAATTTATCAAAAAAAAGAAAAAAAAAAAAAGCTGTTCCACAGGCCTCCAGCAGATGCTGTGCTGTTAGAGCCATGAAAAGTCATTCAGGGAGAGGGTAAAGGCCTCGGGGGTGTGGTCCACATCCTTTAGCACATATATCCTCAGTCCTGGCCTGCAGATAGCACATCTGGTCCAGGCATGGACCTGATGGTTGGCCAAAACACAGGCTTACAATAATGCTCCTTTTTCAGCTTTAATGTAAGCCTGTTTTCTTGCCAAATTCAAATCCTGCCAAAATTTGGCCAAAGATGTTTGCTCAATTGTGCAATATCTTAAGTTTATATCCAACAACTCTTTGCAAAAACAATTGCATCGTGTTTTTAATGTTTACAGGCATTAACAATATTTAATTTTAAGTAGAATTTTACTGCTGACACTCTTGTGTTTTACAGTAAATTACCTTAGAGAGGGTTTTTCCATTAGCTTTTAGGGTCACGAGTCCTGCACAGCACACCAAAGCACTGGAGCTAGAAAGACCAGAACTTGGAGGGATGGTTCCATCTAGCAGACAATTCATTCCAGTTGGGTTATTAAGACCAAAATGTTCCTAACAATGAAAAAATAAACAATCTCAGTTTCAAGTACAGACAGGCTCAGGCTTGCAATTATCTGATACTTAGAAAGAGAATCTTTCTGCTAAGTTGCTGGAACCAAGGACCTGCTTCTGGTATCTTCAAAATACAGCAAAATTTTCATTCTATTCTTCAAGAACAAAGCCAATGGTAGGGCTTCAGCCAAAGGTATGTCTGCAATTCCTGTACACAAACATGTATGGGCTGACAGAACTGTACCCCAAGTAGAATTCAGGGTGGGCTAAATGTCCTGGAATTTACCAAGCTTCGTGGGTGGCTTTTACAGCACAGTACCAGAGATTACCTCTACTTTTGTCCTTTTCTCCTCAGCTCCTCACTTTATGCATCCCAAAGTGTGTGAAGTCCACTTCATGCCTTACTTCTAATGCAGGCATGTGGTATTAGAGAGCCACATCATGCTCATCAGGAACCAGTAGCCATTTACCTGAGTTCAAAGCCAAATACTCCTATCTCCTGAGTTACCCATGGTACTGGCACTGAGAAAACCACAGTGGTACTTGAAAGATAGTATGCTTTGGAAGGAACCAGCAGTGATAGTATCTGTCATGCTATTTCTAGAATAAATAGTGAAACATTTTTACATACATGATAAATTATCACAGCTGATACACTTAGCAGAGAAGTCATAAATCCTTGTGCACATATTTTTTAATTACTCATCAGTTACTTTTTTTTTTAATTTATCGTAACTAAAATTTCACTCTTCTTACTTTGAAGAAAACATGCAAAATACATACAAAAAATCTTTGAATATATATAGGGGAAATGTGAATAGCTACATTCTGATACAGATTTATATGTTGATAAACTATGTTATAATAACCAGAAAAATACTGTCAATGATCAGAGAAACAGCTGTGTTTCCATACACAAATGCCCACCTTCAAAAGATTTCTCCTGAAATAACTTCAACCATAAATACCAAAGGTAGAGATCAGAAAATACAAAGCACCTCCTTTAACGTTTTCTGCTATCGCTTCAGATTAAAATATCCCTTTCTACAAATAGAAGGGAATTCATACCTGAAATACTACTTCTGCCCTTCATGAAGAACACTAGACAGGCTTGTTCAAAAACAGAAAAATGCTAGAATAACCAGAAACTGATCCACAGTTTCTGGACTGTCTTGAATGTGAATCAGGCTTGCAAACTTATCACGCAATGTTTAAATAGAAAACGTACTTCAGTCTCAAAAATGAAAATGGACTTTGCCAAGTTCTGCAATAGTTCTGTCCCAAAAGGATAGCATGTTCAACTTAATATAAACAGATTATCCCACCGGACCCTCTAAATACTTGTATTTCAGTGTTTCTTAAGTCTGTAACATTTGTGCTCGTTTTCTGCCAGCACTAGAGTCTGAAAACCTGCTTTGCAAATTAACCTTCAAGTATGAAAGTTTGTCCTTAGGAAACAAATCTCAGTAGCAGACTGCAAAACAAGTCAATTGGTCATGCTAGCCTTAATGCAAGAAAAGATAAACTGCAAAGAAACTTAATCTGTATCTCTACCTCTAGAGTCAATGCAATTTAAATGCATATTACTGAGCTATACAACATGGAGAATACTCATGTTACTGCAAACGTAAGTAATTTATGGAGGGCAGGGACGTGCTAAACATGGTTGAGGGATCTATTTAGGAGCTGTGGATAATAATAAAGTGATTTGGTTCAAATATCTTCTTCTGAAGGTATAAGTGCCAGGTCTGATGCAGGCTTTTTGGGTTGTTTGCAGTGCTTATCTATTGGACCATCCTGTGGGGTAACTTAGATGGCCCACCTAGAGGCAAGTTGCAAAAGCACATTTTTCCATAATTTGAGCTGGCTGTGGAGACCTGACCTTGCCATCACTGTTTATCCCATCTGCCCCTCCAGAAAAGTCACTGGACTGACACTAGGTTGAGAAGTTACTGGTTTTTTTAACTCAAAGGGCCATGAATCACCTGCAAAGGACAGGTGAGATTTGTAAGAAGTCCCAGTTCTGAGTTCAGGCTGCCTCCCAGGACAATACTGACGATTAGCAGTTGGTTTCACAAGCAGTTCAGTCTTCAAGCCAGTCTGGAGACAGGCTAACTCACAGAGGAGAAGATAAAGCTCAAGTGAGCAGACAGGAAAACGTCTGTCTGTTCACTGTTCCAGCCTTTACCGTACGCGTGCTGTTTCCTGCATAGCTGTACACTTAACTCACTTAGGAAACTTTGAAATTCCCATTCAGATTCCTCACCGTAAGTCTTGAATAAGTAATGATTCTTACTGGATTATTCCTTCAGTATGCAGTTTATTTACTTTTGTGATTTCTTTTGCCTACTGCATGAGTCAGCTTCACTCAGTTGCTGAGCATGAGTTGTAGGTTTCCAACATTAATGGAAATTAATTGCATTTTTTAAGATGTTTCCATGGGAGGAAAAGGACTAAAATATGACCTTTGTGTCCTGGCAGAAAAGCCTCTGAACCTTTCAAAAGCAAACTTTAATTACGTGATTCCACTGGGAAACATTCTTCTTTACTCTAAAATATAGAAATGCCATCTTGATTCATGACTTTACTAAATAAGTAACTATTTGTTATCATAATGTATGTAATAAATATGAATACAGCATTCTGCAATATTTTAAAACAAAACCACTCATATCTCCTCTTCAAATAATTGTATATTAAAATAAAGAGAGAATGCAGGGAAGTATGGTGAAGGTGAATAGATATGCTTTTCATATTTTACTTCTGCATTGATTTCATAAGTTAAATGAATGTGGCTTACCTGAATACCCTTCAGTCCACACAAGAAGTAGTTATGCCACTGAGGTTTGCTTTTGTTAATCTGAATGTTATTGACACTAGTACTGAAATCCCTGCAAAAACAGAAAAACCTTGTGGCTTTAACTTGTCAGTACCTTTAGAGTGAAAAAACATGGCTTATTACTGCCACCTGCTGATGCACAAAAGCATTTCTATGTTAATCATTTGTTTCAGTACAATATTGGGTTTTTCATACAGATCTTCATTAGTCAGTTCTAAAGTGTATTTTAGATAGAAGTATAAAATTTTCCTTAGTATATGCATATTTTTTACATAAATTCAGAAAATTGCCCTTAGCACCCTTAGTCAAGGCAGCATGCCTTCCATCACATTTGTATAAGCGCTCTTGAATCTCTTTGAGAAATATAAATCTAAGTAATAGTAATCACTTCTGTCAAACCTAGAATAGAGATAAATATTCTTCAGGCTTTCTTGTGATCCCTGCTCAGGAATTCATCTTTATTTGCTTTGAATGACAGGTCGCTAAAACAGGCATACTGCTGCAAAATTCTATTATGTATGTTACAGGATTTAATTCAAGTAATAGTTCATCCATTTCCAGGATTTTTTATCTATCTCCAGGATAATGCTGATAATGCTTTTCCTACTGAATTTTGAAATAATGAAAGTGTTAAAATGGTAAACTTGAATGTCCCTAAAGGAATCAATGCTACAGATAGGTTCTCTGGAAATGTACATGGAGTGATGTGCCTTGGAGATATGTGCATTAATCATCACAAAAGGCAGATTGTTTACAAGTTTATATTGTCGAACACCCAATAACTGTATCTACCTGAAGCCAGTGCAGCAGATGTCCAACAAAGAAAAAGTAAAGGCACTGAGAATGTCAGAAAAAGCTAAAAAACATTATTCACACCTGGCAGGCTGCAATTTTTGTGTTCATGTAAACGTACAGTCTAATGCTAGCTATGTATTGCCAGCATACAACCTATGGATCTCACACTTCAAGTACCAACTTAGAGTGACCACTTTGCTGCTTATACATTCCATTTCAATATTCAGTACGGTACAAAGCTATCAGAGATTGCTGTACAGTTTAATCAGTTGCTCTCTTTCAGTCGGAATGGTTCGGAACAGTGCCACTTACAGGACTTCATCAACAGTGCAGCACTGAAGAGTTGTACAAATGCAAATTATTGGTGATTGCAGAGTAATAAGAAAGATCTGAAAATGAGTGTTAAGATTATAATACAAGTAAAGTTCAAGAACAGCTGTAAATTCTTCCAATTTTGATTCATGTGTTTGGAACAGTCTTCCAGATAATAATAAAAAAGAATGTTTTTCTTATAGCTTTTAAACAAAATGAAAAAAACAAAGTACAGTAAAATATGACTGTCAAAATTCATGAAGAATAGAATAATCCTATCGTTTCTTATGCTTGTTTTACACATTAATGGTTATTTTTAAAAAGGAAAGATGATGGATGTGTAGGAGTGATTAAAAGAAAATGAATTTGAAGTCCTTGAAAAAGAGTTGTAAAATATTTTATCCACATAATTATTTTTATACAATAGACAAAGTTAAGCTTAAATGAAAAACAAAGACATATACTATGGGATATGGCTGCTGGTTCTCTCGAGAAATTAAAATAATGACTTCTTAAACTGCATTTTGCATATTTCTGAAATCTTCTCACACAGAAAAAGAAAGAAAAGTTGGCTTTGAATTTGGCACGTTTCACATGCACATAACTCATACAAACACAGGATGTGGAACTGGCAAAGTCCCCAGAATGCTTAAGTCTATTTTTTTTTGTTATCACGTTCAGTTTGTTATAAAAACTCATTCCTAAATGTCCGAGCTTTATCTTAAATCAGTAAATCTTCAATCCCACCTTTTATCCTCATACTGGCAGGTAGGCAGCTTGACATAAGTACTTTGTTAAAAAAAAAAAAAGTAAGCAAAATTTACCATTAAGGTAAAAATACTCTGATATGGTTTATTTCACACCTTCTGTTTTCCATGGGGATCCCCTCCTCCAGTGCTAGATAGAAACATTTCACTGGTCTGCACACCAGACACGTGGGTGATGTGTTCTTCCTTCCTTGATTAGTAATTAATCCTTCCTACTGAAGACCAATGTAGCATTTTCTCACAGACCCGCAATGTTTTGTATATTTGTTAGTTTATCTGACCTTTTAAAGAAGATTCTCAGGTCATGCTATGAGACAGAAACTCACGGATAATTATCATCCTTTGATACTTCTGAAAGCATTTTGTACGTGTATTTCTCAATTAAAAAGATGCTATGTGAAAGGAAGGTATCCAGCATTTCAAGTCTTTAACTTTTGAATAGCATTTTAATCTAAATAATATTTCACAATCATTTGATCAGTTGGGATGCTTCATGACAAAAAGCAAATACAACAGTGCTTTGTTTTTCCTAAAGTTAACACGAGCTATGGGAGTGAATGAGGGCTACAGAATTGTTACACACTTCACTAGTACAAAAACAAGAATGAAATAGATAACAGTGATTTTACAGAGGCTTATGGTTGGTCCTTGTTAGTGGAAGGTATTCACCACAGGTTTATGCCAGTGCAACAGTCTGGGGAAAAGATACACTGTCAACAATTTTGTTATATGATGTAACATTACAAGTGTTGAAAAATATTTGTTATGAAATTATGGGCATGTTTTTGCTTTGTTTTTAAGCAACAGTGTCTCAACAAAAGAGAGAATGCATAATGCCATATTCTGAAACCTCTTCTTGGCTTATGGTTTAAAATGTATGATTTCAAACTGAAACCAAAGCAGATATATAAAAATAGTGTCTGCAGACAATTTGAATACAAAGGCTGTAATTCTAGATGTGTTAGCCCTGAGTTAGCTTTTTGTGCTGAGTGCTTTACGATTCAACTCACTAAAATGACAGAAAATCAGCCAGGCAAAAAAAAAAAAAATGGGTGAGTAGTGCACTTTATCCAAAGGTCAGACAAGTACTACACCTGGTAAGAGGCAGAGGGTGTACCAATGTTGGAAGTGTAGACAAAGAAATTAGGGATAAAATAAACAAAGCCAGGGCATTCCCACTCGGGAGTGGCAAACTCTTAATTCAGCCCAATCATATTGTGAAAATATACTCCACAAAGTGAGGGTAAAGTATTTGAATATTTATACATTGTATGGAAGTGAAAATTCCTTTTAACTGCTTGACTTGCAAGAGGCAGCTCGGAACAGATTTTTATAAGGTTTGAGCTTTAAGCAGGAATATATACTTAACTATTTGCCACTCTTGGCACTGTGCTCCTGTCCCTGTGCTGCTGTATACGCTTTCAAGGAGTCATTTGCTATTGGCTTAAACCAATGAAGCCGGTGCTGATTTAATTTTTGCAAAATGCTCATGAAATTTCATGTGGATGAATGACCTGATCTGAACTATCAAGCAACCACACAAATATCAGTTCATTTAAAAAGAAGGAGGTGGAAAAATGCAGCTAGAACTGAAAGGAATGGCAGGAATATTTTCATATGTTCAGTACTTGTGAGCACATATCTGGAATACTCTCTCCAGTTTGGGAGCTTCCCAGTAAGAGAAAGACACTGGTAAATTGTAGAGTCCAGCATAAGGTCATCATGATGGTTACAAAGGTACTGTAGAACATCTTATAAAAAGAGGTGAGGACAGATGGTTTTATTCAGTCTGCAAAAGAAAATTATACTGGATAATCTAATTTGTGTCTTTGACCACCCATCACATGGCTCCACTGAAGATATAACCAAACTCTTCTCAGACATATATGGAGAAATGATGTAACAGACAAACTGCAGCAAGAAAGAAATACAATTAGACACGAAGAAAATACTCTTCATAACAAGGGCATCCAAACTGAAGAACAGGTTGCTCAAAGAGGTTATGGAGTTTCTACTTTTGGAGATATTCAAAACTTTAATTAGCAGTGCTCTGAACAACCTGCTGTAACTTTTCAGTCAGCCACAGATTGGACCAGATAATCTCCAAAGGGCCCATAAAACCTAAATTATTCGATGATTCTGTGTACAAGCAGATGTGGAGGAAATGGAAGAGGGAATACACTGTCCTTGATCCAGGATCATTGCTAAAGCCCTCGTGTTGTGAAAATACAGCCCCAGGTTCTCCAGAGCAAGGGAGTGTTAGCTTATATATGCAGTAATTGATTACAAAACATTTCACTCCCTTCCCCAGGAGAAACTGAACTGCTGCCAGTGGAGAAGGTTACATCAAGAAAGATGAGCTAACAGAGGAGAGGGTTGCACTTCCAGAGTGATTGAAAATGAGTGGGAGACAGGAGCAGTGAACGTATTGCTCTAAACTAATATGTACAGCGTTGATCGAATTGGATTCCATTTGATTGTATCATTCCATGTACACAATTAAACTCCATACTGCAATCTAAGTTTGTCAGAACTGTGAAAAGTTAACCTATGATACACTTGCATAAAGAGGTTCATAAAGAATAGTGAATAAACAAAGCAATTACTTACAAGTACGAAGAATTTATATTGGCCAATTGCACAACTTCAGTCTTTACAGGTTCTACTGCAATCAAGATATCCTGTTCTATAGCCATAGGGAGCACGGCGTAACCACAGTAGTCTATATGTTCCCCTACCAAAGAGACAGAAAATTAAAGATATTTTTGCATAAGTCTTCATAGAGTAACAGAAACAGGGCTTGTACAGACCTCAGTGTTGTTTACTATATTAGACAACTTCTGTGTATAGTCTCAATTCTTACTATTTAAAGTACGTCTGATAGTTTGGGGTATGTTTCCTCCATTTTGTATTTCCACACAAAGACTTTGCTCTTTAGTGACTTTATCTATTTATCTACTTTACTGCATCTATTTACAAATCTTCATTTTCTAACATTGGGTTATGAATATTAAAGAACTCTACAAATAATATTGTTCAGAATGAGAATGCTTTGTACACTTTTGTGTCAGTATGAAAAAATAATTCTAATTGGTGACATTTAACTGATGACTGGAAGAGATAAAGGCGGTACACGACTTCCCATATGTGGTTTCCTGTGCACGTGTGGCAGATTCATTACGAGCTGGATAAAGCTAGTGGAGGCCTTTCTTTCCATAAAATTTCCGAACTTTTTTTCCAAGAAAATTATAGTTATATTTAAATAATAACCAACACAGATACGTACAACACACGAGGTAGCATTCAGACATGAAATGCATGTAGTGAACATCTGCCTTTATGAACAAGACAGCTAACATATGCGGTTTAGGTTTACACAGAACACCAAGATAAAAATTATCATTAGTTGCACAAAGGACTAATTAATTTTAAAGCTCTGTTTTCTGAAGTTCTTTAACTTACAAAGTCTTCAAATGCATACGGTTACTCTATAAATATACAAGAAATTGAGCTCCGGGGAAAGCAAAAACCTAACATGAATAGAGAAACTTAAAGAAAATGACGCTGCCATAGAAACACAGGTAAGTTTTAGATAAATAATAATAGTGTCTCTCCAGGCAGCCAGTGAATCACAGCCAGCTCTTTTGTAGATACAACTCTATGGCTGAGTGGAAAAGAGATCACGGCAGAATCATTTCATGCCTTATCAGATGCATTGTTGTTTGGCTGGTTGTATGTGGTAACTGAAGTTACTTAAGCAACTTATCTATGAAAAAAACCAACATTATTTTAGATGATAGGTTTTAAATTACAATACTTCTGTGATGGCAGATAAAATAACAAAAGATTAATATTGCTTCTTTACCTATTAAGTTGACTCGCCCTGGTGCACGAACATAAAACTTGGGAGCTGATCCAAATTTTGCTATAAAACTCTCCTTCAGCTTCAGCAATCTGAAAGGCAAGTTGAAAACTTTCAGAGGGACGATATTTGGGTAAAAGGCAGTCTAAATTGTGTTCTGAAGTAAATTTGATTCAACTTTTTGAAGTACATGGAGTTTTTTCTGTTATATCAGGTGCAACATTAAGTTGTTTATTCCTGCTCTTCGCCTAACATTGTGACAGAGATGACTGTATTTAGAAAACAATATCCTAGTTAGTAAGAAATTTGTTTTAAAATACAAGTAATCATAAACAAATTCAGGAGTTAGATATCCAAAGGTGACTATTGCTTGTTTGTCCTCTTGAAAAGAATAGAAGGGGCTTGGCTTTATTTAGTCCTGTCTAGGTTGTCTCTAGCCAGAGGCAGAGTAGGTTGTTGCTTGTGGCAATAAAATATCTGGCCTTCACCTACTTTTCCTATGCCACAGCTATTTTATACAGCAGTCTGGCAGCGTGGATTGATGGCTCATAGGTGGCGTCAGGGCTTGTCACATGAACAAACAGAGGCACTCTCTGCAGAGGTGGATCTGATCACAACAGGTCTCAGCAAGATCTTCTTCTATGTTTTGACTTTTTCAAACTTCATAAAGACTCTGCACCATTCCAGTACCAATACACATACACAGAACTCAAATTCCACATCCCTGATTATCCCTGTGACTTATTCAGTGTTTACTCTACAATTTTACAGCAAGAAGGTTCTTCAGATCGTCCGTTTAGAAGTTCTGGATGCAGCAAAATTCCAGAACAGAGATTTGAAATATCGTTGTCTCTTCATGAGACTGTAAATATGTTCAACTTCCACTCAGTGTTTACAAACTTGGGATGCTTCCGCGTGCCATGCAGGAATAGTGGGTAAAAAGAGACAGAGATGGAATTAAGCGTTATCTTGCTGAGGCATAAGTGATTTGATGTTGTGGTGCACTTCAAAACTACCTTAATGCAATTTAGCTTACACTCTAACTCATTAACTTTCATTAATGTAAGCTAGATGCTAAAATGATGAAGCAGTAAGAAGACAAGAAAACTACTCATTAGAACAGGTCTTACCCTGGTGACTTTAAAGCACATAGCATTTGTTACTTTTTTTGTGTACTAACACAAATCCATTAACAGGAACCTTCTACATTCAGATTAAAACTAGAATTGGATGGCTGGTCAGTGCAAAGCTAAGAAAGAGGACAGCAATGAGAAACAGATGTTACAAAATTTCACAGTCAATTATTTAGTTTGTACTTGTTTGTCAAAGCTGTGTTATTGTCCCAGTATATATATTCAAATGTTTTGTAAGATTTCTCTGGGTGGAAAGCTACAAAATAATATTTGCTGCGAACTTTCAAACAGATCTTTCTGCACTTTTCTGCCTTGGAGCCCAGCAACAAAACTGTGTTCCCTCTTTGGTGTGCTTATGATCTTCTCTAATATTGACTAGTCTATCACTTCTAATTAACAGATGCAATTCCTGCTATTTCACTGTGCAATCCCTTTTTCTAAATCACATGAATGATAATGTTGTAGTCCATGGTAAAACGTTGGCAGAGTTCTAGATGTTATTCTGTCAGTATGCTTGTTTCACAGATATGTTTACAGTGGTGTCAGCACCAAGCAGAGCAGCCATGGGCGCACGTTTATCTGAGTGCTGACTGATCCTGGTTTTTTAATGTGGGTTTTACAACCACTCGTGAAAGGCCATTCCCAGGCTTCGGCCTTCTTGATGCAACATGCATGCTGCAGTGTAAGCACCTACATCAGAAGTGTTAAGCAAACGCATCCCTCACAGCTTCACACGTTCAACTGTGGAAATGCTGAACTGCCTTCCACGTGATTCACACTGAGACAGCGCAATCTGATGCCGGGATAAGCGCTGTCCCCAAATCCCTATTAGTGTCAGGAGGGCGATTTCCTTCCTCCTGCAGCAGCACGGCTGGGGGCAGCCGACAGCCAGCCCGCTGAAAGGCCTTACGCGGCCGCAGCCCCGGGGCTCCGCGCGAGAAGCGGAGGAGCGGCGGGCCCCGCAGTCCGCTGCCGCCCGCCGACGGCCACAAGGCCCAGCCGCCCCCGGGCTCCGCTGCGCTGAGGCGGATGACACAACCGGCCGCGCCCCGCTCTCCCCTCACGCAAACCGCGGACCGCCCGCCGCCTGCCGACCGCCCGCCCCCGTTACGGACGCGGCCTCGCGCTGCGGGCGGGAAGCGGGAGCGGGGCGGCCGATCGGCCAGCACCCACCTGGGCTGCTCCACCAGCTGCACCGGGACGGTGCTGGGGGCGTCTGCTGCCATGGCGACCCCTCCCCGAAGCCCCGGGCGGAGGCGGGCGGTCTCTGCGGCGGTCACGAGGCAGGCAGACACCGTCCTTCCGGGTGGCGGAGCTGCCGGCCCGGCCTCCTCCGCTCCCGGCTGGCGGCACTCGGGCCGGGCCCCACGAAGCCACAGTGCGCGGCCGCTCGCCCGGCGGCGCGGTGCTGAGGCGGCTGCGCGCGTGAAGGGCGCGCGTGGCGCTCGTTCTGTCAGAGTTCGGCTGGCAGCGGAGAAACATTACGAGCTGGACTCAGCGCGGCGCGAGCCGAGCAAACGGGTCTGCGCGCTGGGATTCCGGCGCGTGTCACGCAGCACCGCCCGAGCGGGCAGCGCTTCTCCGCGGCGTTGTTTCTCTGCCTCGGTTGTGAGGCGCGGTTCTGCCGCTTCCCTCGGCCAGGCCGCCTCAGTCCGTTTCCCCACAGCATCACGGGCAGCCGTTACCCCGAGGAGCCGCGCTGTCGGATGTGCTTGTAAGCACGGCCCCGCTGCTGTCATGGTGGCTGTCGCTGTTTGTCTTAAAGCCCCTCACGGTCACCTCAGAAAGGTTTAAATCGCGATCCCCGTCACATCCAGATGGAGTCGCAGGTTAGCACGCCTTGCCGGGGAGGTTTTTTTACCTCAGGTTAGCAAGGGTTACAGAATCGGAAGAGAGGTTTTAAAGGACAAGCGGCCCCGGGAGCAAAAGCAAACGCAAACGTACAAAAAGCCGTAACAACACAGAGCGCCCCACAGATCTCTATCGATACGATCCGCAGTGCAAACACCGCCGGGCCTTTGTGACACCACAGACCCAGTGGAGATAGCAGAACACAAGGATCGCACGTTCGTTTCCCTCACGCTTGCAGTTAATGATGGTAAAATCCCTACAAGCCCAGCGGCTCCGCGCCCTCTGAGGTTCTTTCCTTTTTTCCCTCAGTTTAGGCCTTTTAAATCTGGTGCTGCGGTGTCTGCTCGGCAGACTTGGCATTCCGCCGCCCTCTCACACGCAGCGCCGCTGTGGCACAGCCCGGCGCCTGGAGGCGGCCCCGCCCGCCGGCCGCGGTTGCCATGGCCCGGTCGCTAACAGGGACAGGAAGTCAGACGGCGCGGCGCCCGTCGCGTTCTGCCCGCCCCTGCGCGGCAGCGGGTTCCGGGCGGAGCGGAGCCGCATTGGGCGGCGCCGCGCGGGGTTGTGGGAGAAGGGGCCGGCTCCTTCCCTCCCCCCGCCCGTCCTCCGGCCAAGATGTCTGACATGGAGGATGATTTCATGTGCGATGATGAGGAGGACTACGACCTGGTAAGGGCGCGACGCGGGGGGTGGAGGACGCGGCACGGGGGACCGCGCGGGCTCGGGCGGGCTCGGGCGGCTCCGGGCCG